>SKCR01008976.1:0-47083 GCA_019454045.1 Zanthoxylum bungeanum | reverse complement strand
GTCACTTCCATGTTCTCCATCTCAGATGTTAAGAAGCACATTGGTTCTCTAAGATACTAACAGATGTTTAACATCAACCAGTGACTTACTTGGATGTGCTCATTTGTGATCATATGCTCAAAGTATGAGACAACCAGGTCACGTACATTTTTCAAATGTACGAGTTCACGGAGAGTTTCATGAAAGCCAGCTTCACCGATAGTTAGGGAATCTCATTTCAAGAAATGACATATTATAATTATTGTAGGAAAAGTATTGTGTGCGCTCCACTAACCCTCTTATAGAAACAATAATCTTTTCGTTTTGAATTAAATCATAAACCTATGATTACATCAAAATGATAATTCCAAGAAATTTATGCGTGCTCATCATCCAAACATAGATCGATTAACCTGCAAACCTTGATTTGCTGTTTTGGTACGAACAAACAGACAGGATGTTGTATATCCTCCAAAAGGTTTCCTTTTCAGAAAGTGATTTTCTTGTTCATCTGACATATTTCATCTATGAACAGCAGCTTAGCAAGCATTATCCAAATGGATTTACCATGGCAACAGGTAAAAGAAGTTGGTTGCATCGAAAAATCAACATCCCCCCTAATGTTGATAACGATACATTTTCTGCTAAAAGACTAGCTTTACACGTTGATCTGTTGCCATCCATGTATGTTTCCTTGAAGACTCATACCAGTACCAGAGGCATAATGCCTTGGGTACTCGACTAGTATCCAAAAATAGTTGATATACATGGAATCCATTTCGGATTCATGGCACTTTGTCATAATTGGGAGCGATACCTTGTATCTCTTCCTATACGTAGTCAAATTGGTATACCTCAAAAGATTAGACATCTTAGTGAGGTGGATCAGAAAACCCATACCCCATGTTGTTTCTGATTCTCTCCGACATACGTGGTCTTGTTGTTGGACAAAATGACCCATAGCGTCACTATTTGCACAGATCATTGTGTTGTTGTAGCAAATTAACTATGTAACAAGGAAATTGCACTCTCGTCATTTGTGATTAGATCACCTTAGATATATAAATGAAGAGAGGTCCTATGATTAGTTCCTGGATTGAGATGATATGAGACAGTATCAGTCCACGAAGGATTAATCATTAAATATCCCTAACCGTAGTATTATCGAGACTGGACATCGATAATGCGGAATAGGCTAGTATTGCACTTGTGCGCGTTGTGAGGGCACAACGGCATAGTTCTCATATATATAAGTATTGGATACTTGTGCAAGTGCGATAGGAGGTCGTGTTTCAACGATGGTACGGGAAACAGCTTCGCTCTGGATAGACCCTTCGGAATCCCATTGGTATTATGACTAGGTGTCTATGGGAGGCCGAAATCAAGGTAGGTGTTGTATAGTCTTAACCTGAGACT
This sequence comes from Zanthoxylum bungeanum, assembly GCA_019454045.1. Taxonomy (NCBI): domain Eukaryota; kingdom Viridiplantae; phylum Streptophyta; class Magnoliopsida; order Sapindales; family Rutaceae; genus Zanthoxylum; species Zanthoxylum bungeanum. The sequence goes on along the minus strand of SKCR01008976.1, from coordinate 45,688 downwards.
TACATCGCTAATACTTACGACAATCGGTAAACTTTGGTTTGGTGGTGGGGGATCTTAACTGGTTCTGTGTTCACCTCTTCTGGGTTTATCAGGAATCGTAGTGTATTGGATGTGATGTCAAGACGGAAGTGTCACTCCAGTCATAATGGAGATGATGTCACGCAGGATACGGTATTAGTGCTCTTAAAGTGATGCGCATCCAATCGTGATATTATGACCAGGTCATGAATATCCGATTATAGAGACTAGTTACCAGACATCCGATATGTGTTTCGGACGGGGCAGACACTTATCCAGCCCCAGCCCTAGCACGTGATTATCCGATACTGGGCCAATATGCACAATACAATTGTATACTACGCTTGATACAGATCTAGATATTCTTTGATGAATATGTCCGGAGAACCTGGGAAGACTTGGTGCTTTGCTAGGAGTCGACCTTGTCTCGTAAATCGGTAAATAGGTAGAACGTAGTACTTGGTACGTACGTGATTCGGATACTCCGACGACCGTATTTACTGCCAGATTATCCGGGGATCTCATGGGTCGCTTCCCGATAATCCACCGATGACGCACAACTCGCACTCTTGAATAATCTGGGATTATAATAGAAGAGAGAGAAATTAATCTAGGATTAATAACGGAGATATTTTATTCGGGATAAAATGTCGTCTAAGAGAGAGAGAACGATTAATTTGGAATTAATCGATGAATTAATATATTCGATATATTAAACGAAATTAGATTTCGACGCGGAATTAAAATTGATTTTAATTCGGGCAAACGAGTTAATTCAGAATTAATTCGTTAGCGACGTAAATAATAATTTCGCCAGGCGTAATTATTTATTTAAATTCGATTGAATTAACGTCGCGACGTAAGCTCGGTATTTCGGAAATATCGAACCCGAACGCGTGAGTGCACGTGGGCCCACTTTCATTTGGAAACGTGTGGGGCCCACATGACACATGTCATTCTAATGCTTTGCATGTAGATAGTGTACAATGCACTCAATGTTATTGCATGGAAATTGAGTGTTTGACACTCTAAGCTATTGCATGTGTTGTGTCATAAATTTATTATTAATTTAATAAATTATGGCATAAATATAAATTGATTTTTGGTAAATCATTTTAATTAACATAACACATTTTTTCTCTCAAAATTTCTCTCTTCCTCTCACGGTAATGGTGCCATTTCTTCACTGGTTTGAACCAGTTTGGGCGTGAGTTTAGGGAAGCAAGAGTTGGGTTTTCATGGTGAAAACCGCAAGTGCTAGCACTACGAGTCTTGCGAAGGTGGTAGGGAGGTTCCCCCATGAGACGGGATCCATCCGACGAAGATTGGAGCTCCGTTTCTTCACCCAATTTTCTGTTTTGCAGGGCAGTGGACTGCATGCAGTGGGCGTGAAAGGCAGTGCGTTTTTGGGCTTGAATCGTCTCCAAATCGACATAACCGATCAATGTGAGTATTCCGCTACCTCCGTTGATGTGTTCACACATAATTTCATGTCTTGTTTGATCTTGGGACCTTATAGAAAACCAACAATGGCATCAGAGCTAATGTTGCAAGCATGAAATTTGTAGGGTTAAAAATTTGGGTAAATGTTTGTTGAGCATGATTTGAATGAATTGTTTGTTTGAGTATGCTTATAACATGTTTAAATTCATTTTGGTTGGACTAATTTGATGAAAAATGATTTGGAATTATTTTCCCCAAATTATATGCCTTGGCCGAATGCAAATTGATTTTGATCATTGGAATTTTGTTGATTTTAATTCATTGGATGAGTTAAAATCATGTAGGATGATGTGTTAATTATGTCAATTGGATTGATACTTTGAATTGAACATAAACCCTAAATTCCATGTGTGGCCGAATTGGATATGCCCTATGTTGTCTTGGAAATTTTTGATTTTGATAATTGGATGTATTGAAATCATTCGGGATATGTATTTAATGTCGATTGCGGATTATTGGATTGAAACCGAATCGGACATGAAATCACTCCCTTGGCCGAGAGCATGAAAGCATGTAAATGGGTTTGATTTTTCATTATGTGTGTTTGACATGTAATAATGAATTAAGCATGATTAATTGGACTAATTTGGTGCTTCGGAAATATCGATTTAGTCGATTAATCATATAATGCACTTTTGGTAATTAAATTGTGAAAATTGGATTTTGGATTTAATTAATTGGGCCTAATTTTGGAAATTAGAATTTAATGTTGTAATTGGGCTATTGGGCTTGATTTATCAAGTTTGGTTTAGGCCAAGTGGATTGGATCCAATTGGGCCCAAAACCTTAACCATAAAGCCCAATTGCGACTAATGAACCTTTAATGTTTAATTGGGCCTAATGGGCCGAAATTGATTTCTAAGGCATTTTGGGTGATTCCACTATTGGGCTTTGGTTGCCGAAGCCCATGCCTAAAGAAATTATTGAAGCCCATTAGACTTAAATTAAATTGACGTTGGACGTTAATCGGTCTTTGAGACGCGTTACGATTAGATTTGGAATTTAAATCGTAAAAGGTTTATTAAATAAAGTGCAATATTTAATTTGGAATTGAATAGTGAATTAGTATTAAATACATGTTAAATTTGATTTAATGATGTAGTTTAATTTAATTCATGAATTCGTACTTTGAGTACTTATTCGCAAAAACGAGTTTGACTCGAACAAAATCAAATCGTTGTTTGAACATTGGATGATCACTTAATTATCAGATTAATTAATTTGATTAGATTGATTGATAGCATGCTTGTGTGTGTGAATACGTGGTTGTGTTGAATGAATAATGCATATCGGATGGATACTAGTCGGGTGGGCAATTTTAGAAATTGTTGTAATAAATTCGATTTATTAAATTGGACCTGCGTGTCCAGCCTTATCACCTTCTTTCTCTTTGTATTCTCTTCTCACCTATTCCCCTCTATGTATATGAGGTTTCTTTAGAAGTGTAGTGTAACGGGTAGAAGTAGTACAAGTGCTAGCTTGAGTGAGAAAGGGAGAGATTTGATCTAGGATCAATGTGTTAAGTATCCATCCGCATATCATTATTATTTTATTTCATACTCGCTTTATTATGTATTTAGAATGCATGTTTAAGGGTGTATGATGATGAGACCTAACAAAGATAATTAAATTGGTAGCCAATTTGCACGCGAAAAACCCTCGTTTTATATTAAGCAAATATCCTTCCATTGAATGATTCTTGTTCAAGATCCGAAGTTGGCATTGGTTTTTTTGACCAAAGTCAAGACCTTTGTCAATCAAGGATGTACTTGAATCATGAGAGTTTGTTGCATATCGGTGTCTTGTCCAAATCGTGATTTTTATTGACCAAAGTCAGATCACTTTTGTCCAATGACATTGATTACGAAACTTTCCTCGTCAATGGGTCCTGCTTAACTGGAATCATTAGGTTTGTGTTTGGCCAAAGCCAAGGCCTAAATGATTCGGAGGATATGGTTAGGAAAATGTAATGGTTACATTGACATTATACATATGTTTCGGACTTGGATGTCCACCTAACCGGATCTAGGAATTGGATGAGATCCAATTGATCTGAGAGATCTACCTAGTTAAATAGCATACAGCTTTTTATTGGCCAAAGTCAGGGTTGTGTGTTTTATTTAACGGGATCCTAGCCCACTAGAAACACGGTTTCCCGAGTACTCCACAGAGGGTTAGAGGCTCGACGAAAAATAGTGGGAGGCAAGTATTGAATTTGCAACATTCGTTCAATTACTCGCTAAACACGCTCATTTATTTTACTCGTCATATTATCAAAAGTATTAGTGGACTAATATTTTATGTTGTTTTTAAAATATATATAGTTGGACTATATACAAACTCATTCAATATATAGTTGATTTTATAATTGGATTATAGTAATCAATATAATTGAATTAAATGATAGTTGATTTTATAATGGGATTATAGTAATCAATATTAAAATTATAGTTGATTAAATAATTGGATTATTGTAATCATTATAATAAATAGTACCTTAATAAATTGATTAAATAGTTGGACTATTAAAATCAAGAAAGAATTGAAAGGTTGAATATTTAAAATATATAATCCTGGATTAAATGTTTTAAATGATTTAATTTTCAATTGGGAATTAATAATAGGTTAATTTATTTGATAAAATAACTTATTATTACTAAGCCCATAATTAAGCAAATAGTAGAGCATAAAGTCTTTGGAAGATTTATGTGATGATGACTTTAGTGCTTAATTAATATACTTATAATAAATCTATCTTTAGATTTAAAAGTATTAAAATTGCAATTAATAATTCTTGGAGAATAATTGACTATTCTAGTGGAGAAAAGTCAAAGTTTGCAATTGGGCATGTAGCACAAGGTGCACATCATTTCGATATTCTAAAACCCAAGGCTTGGCCAAAGTTTGTGAAATATTGAAAAGGTAATTGACATATCCCAAAGTGACTACCATTTGGATATGGAAGACACGAAGGAATTAAAGATAGGGCGAGGCTCTAACTTTAAAAATATTTGTCAAAGTTATGTTTACTACTAGTATTAAAATTGGATTTTAAATACTTAGTGTGGTACATAAATACATATATGTATTGACGTTCAGAATCCGCTGTGAGCTGGATACTGGCTTCAAGCCGAGATTCTCTGCGAATTGGAAACGGGACGAAAGTCGCTGTTTCGACCGTAGATACCTAAGTTTAGGAACTACCCTTTGGGTATGTACTTAAATTAGGAAATGTTATAATGTAACTAGTTAGACTAGAGACATTATCTCTATATCAGTGTTAATCCGATGCGGATAAAACCTTTATATTCTAGAACACTAAAGTGTTTCATTATATAAAGATGATACTGAGACAAATACATTGGATGTAAATAACAAATTTATATTTTGAATATAAATAAAATCTCAAACATATAAATGACAAATAAATAGCTCAAATTGATTTGATCAATAGAGACTTATTTGTGGCATTGTTGTCAGGACACAATTAAACAAGACTCGTATATCCACACTTTTGAAGAGTGGGTACTAGGACTGATTTGACTATTCAAATAAGGTCTACGAATCTAGTTTACTAGGTAAAATACCTAAAATACTATTTACTTGGTAATAGTAAAAGGGCCACCGATCTGTTAGCCCTATTCATGGTGAAGTAAGTGGGCCCATATCTAGCTAGGCTAGATGTTAACATGAATATTTCGTGACCTTAACGGATGTGACATCACGTTGTGGTTATGTGTTCTTTTGAAGAACACAAATCAGAAACTTTTAGAGTTTCGACACGAAGTAGACAAACAGATCGGCTATAGTGTTATTCCGCCACGGTAATACCGTAATGGAAAATACTTAAGCAGTAAGTTTCATACGTACATGAAAGAGTATGGTATTCTTTCAGATGAGGACTCCTCTCGAGACACGTCAGTTAGACGATGTGTCTGAACTAAAACCGATTTTGTTGGACATAATAAGGTTTATCACGAGTCGCTCTGAGCTACTATTTCCTTCAACAGGATATGTATTAACAGTGCAAAACTTATTTAGAATAAGGTTCCATATAAATCTGTTTGACAGATATCATATAGGATATGAACAGGGAAGAAAACGAGGTTTCTCATCCCTGATAATTTGGGTATGCCAGGCATAGCGTTTGGATGATACCAAACTAAGGACCCAAATTGGATAAGTGCCAATATAGGTTATCTTAAGGGAAACCTTAAGTATAGTAGTTGTAAATCCCACATGAGAACAATATAATTGTTGCTCACCATGCGGTTTTCCTGAGAGGAATACCGATATGCAGTGGTCAGTGGGAGGATAGTGATACTCGATGAAAATCGGAGTAATACCTTCAAGGCACGAAGTCCTTAATGGAACACAAATAGTTCATCTATGATGAATCTATACCATTAATCTTTAAATACACAAAGAACTTCGTAGATTGGATAGAGTCAGAAAACAACCTAGGGTATGGGTTTCTGATCTAACCTCATAATGATGTCAATCTTATGGAGGTGTACCATCCGACTACGTTATGAGGAAGTGATACGAGGTATCGACTCCCTGTGAGGCAAAGTGCCATGAGTTCGAAATGGATTCCATGTATAACAACTATGTTTGGATACTAGTTGTTGTACCACAAGGCATTGTGCCTATGGTACATTAAACGTCTTCAAGGAAGACATACATGGAAGGCAACATACCAACGTACAAAGCTAGGCTTTTGACGGAAAGGTATCGTTATCAACATTATGTTAATAACGGTTCAACCTTTTACCTGTTGCCATGGTAAATCCATTTTGAAAATGCTTGAAAATAACTATATATTTCATTTATGAAATATGTCAGTTACAAATCAAAATCGCTTTCCTGAAAAGGAAACCTTTTGGAGGATGTTTACAACATCCTGACGATTTTGTATAACCGACAAACAAGGTTTGCGGGTTATTCGATCCATGTTTGGATCGATGCAAGCATAAGGTTCTTGGAACTGTTATTTTGAAATAATCATAATGGTTTATGATTTGATTCAAAACTAAATAATTCTTGTGTATATAAGGAGGTTAGTGGGAGAGCGCACTGACAGTGAAATTCCCATAAAGCAATTGGTGAAAGCTTGGCTTTCATAGATATTCTTCATAGAAATTCTCCGTAGAATTCTGGGGAGTAACAACCTTTATTCAAGGAATAAAGATCTACTGGGATAGATTTGGAGTTGTTAACACTCTCTGGGAAATTGTACATTTAAAATGTACTTGTATGGTGTCTCATACGCTTCAAGCATATGGAGTCACAATCAGGTCAATCCAAGTGACAGTCACTGGATTGAAATTAAGAACATCTGTTAGTATCTCTGAGAACTAAAGATGCTATCTTAAACTATGGAGAGGGAGAACTTGAAGTGACTGGGATCACTGCAGCAAGTTTCCAAACGATTAAATACTGCGGTACTATAAAGTTTGAATAACGGGACAGTGAGCTGGAAATCTTCCAAGCAAGATAACTGTTACCAAATAAACAACAAATGCGGATTATTGCTGCAGCTGAGGCAGCAATAGAAGCCATTTGGATCGATAATAAATCTAATTAGATTAGATATAGTTCTGTTAGCAGCTGAGCTAGGCGTCAGCACAGGCTAAGGAATTAAAGGTCTCATCGACGATCCAGATATATACTTCTATATCATCTGATTCGTTCGGATCATACATCGTGGCGATGTGATGATCGTATAAATCGCGTCAAACGATAATCGAAAAAATCCGCTGACGAAAACCTTTCCTCAGCAATTTGAGCGAACCGTACATAGTTCAGGTGTAGGACACTTGAGTGACTCGCAATGTGCCAAGTGGGAGATTGTTGGACAAATGACCCATAGCGTCACTATTTGCACAGATCATTGTGTTGTTGTAGCAAATTAACTATGTAACAAGGAAATTGCACTCTCGTCATTTGTGATTAGATCACCTTAGATATATAAATGAAGAGAGGTCCCTATGATTAGTTCCTGGATTGAGATGATATGAGACAGTATCAGTCCACGAAGGATTAATCATTAAATATCCCTAGCCGTAGTATTATCGAGACTGGACATCGATAATGCGGAATAGGCTAGTATTGCACTTGTGCGCGTTGTGAGGGCACAACGGAATAGTTCTCATATATATAAGTAATGGATACTTGTGCAAGTGCGATAGGTGGTCGTGTTTCACCGATGGTACGGGAAACAGCTTCGCTCTGGATAGACCCTTCGGAATCCCATTGGTATTATGACTATGTGTCTATGGGAGGCCGAAATCAAGGTAGGTGTGTATAGTCTTAACCTGAGACTTACATCGCTAATACTTACGACAATCGGTAAACTTTGGTTTTGGTGGTGGGGGGGATCTTAACTGGTTCTGTGTTCACCTCTTCTAGGTTTATCAGGAATCGTAGTGTATTGGATGTGATGTCAAGACGGAAGTGTCACTCCAGTCATAATGGAGATGATGTCACGCAGGATACGGTATTAGGGCTCTTAAAGTGATGCGCATCCAATCGTGATATTATGACCAGGTCATGAATATCCGATTATAGAGACTAGTTACCAGACATCCGATATGTGTTTCGGACGGGGCAGACACTTATCCAGCCCCAGCCCTAGCACGTGATTATCCGATACTGGGCCAATATGCACAATACAATTGTATACTACGCTTGATACAGATCTAGATATTCTTTGATGAATATGTCCGGAGAACCTGGGAAGACTTGGTGCTTTGCTAGGAGTCACCTTGTCTCGTAAATCGGTAGAACGTAGTACTTGGTACGTACGTGATTCGGATACTCCGACGACCGTATTTACTGCCAGATTATCCGGGGATCTCATGGGTCGCTTCCCGATAATCCACCGATGACGCACAACTCGCACTCTTGAATAATCTGGGATTATACAGAAGAGAGAGAAAATTAATCTAGGATTAATAACGGAGATATTTTATCCGGGATAAAATGTCGTCTAAAGAGAGAGAACGATTAATTCGGAATTAATCGATGAATTAATATATTCGATATATTAAACGAAATTAGATTTCGACGCGGAATTAAAATTGGATTTTAATTCGGGCAAACGAGTTAATTCAGAATTAATTCGTTAGCGACGTAAATAATAATTTCGCCAGGCGTAATTATTTATTTAAATTCGATTGAATTAACGTCGCGACGTAAGCTCGGTATTTCGGAAATATCGAACCCGAACGCGTGAGTGCACGTGGGCCCACTTTCATTTGGAAACGTGTGGGGCCCACATGACACATGTCATTCTAATGCTTTGCATGTAGATAGTGTACAATGCACTCAATGTTATTGCATGGAAATTGAGTGTTTGACACTCTAAGCTATTGCATGTGTTGTGTCATAAATTATTATTAATTTAATAAATTATGGCATAAATATAAATTGATTTTTGGTAAATCATTTTTAATTAACATAACACATTTTTCTCTCAAAATTCTCTCTTCCTCTCACGGTAATGGTGGCCATTTCTTCACTGGTTTTGAACCAGTTTGGGCGTGAGTTTAGGGAAGCAAGAGTTGGGTTTCATGGTGAAAACCGCAAGTGCTAGCACACTACGAGTCTTGCGAAGGTGGTAGGGAGGTTCCCCCATGAGACGGGATCCATCCGACGAAGATTGGAGCTCCGTTCTTCACCCAATTTTCTGTTTTGTAGGGCAGTGGACTGCATGCAGTGGGCGTGAATGGCAGTGCGTTTTTTGGGCTTGAATCGTCTCCAAATCGACTCTACCGATCAATGTGAGTATTCCGCTACCTCCGTTGATGTGTTCACACATAATTTCATGTCTTGTTTGATCTTGGGACCTTATAGAAAACCAACACTTGTGTATTCGAAGATTAATGGTAACCGTTTCATCCTTGATGAACAATTTTTGTTCCATTAGGATTCGGTGGACAGGAATAGTATTACTCCGATTTTAATCGAGTTTTACTATCCTCCCACTTACCACTGCATATCGGTATTTCACTTAAGAAAACCGCATGGTGAGCAACAATTAAATTGTTCTCAGGTGAGATGTAAAAGTATAATACTTACGGTATCCCTAGGATAACTTATAATTGGCACTTATCCAATTTGGGTTTTAGTTTGGTATCATCCAAACATATGCCTAGCATACCCAAATGATCAGGAATGAGAAACACAGTTTCTTTCCCGTTCATATCTATTATGAATCTGTCAAACAGATTATTATGGAACCTTATTCTAATAAGTTCTGCACTGTTAATGCTTATCCTTGAAGGAAATGGTAGCTCAGAGCGACTCTTGATCAACCTAATCATGTCTAACAAAATTATGTTACTCAGTTCGGTCACACCGTCACAATGACATGTTCCGGGATGATCCTCGTTGAAAGAATACTTTACTCTTTCAAGTATGTAAGAAATTATTGCTTAAGTATTTTCCATTACGGTCTTACCGTGACAGTATAATATTATAGCCGATCTGTATGTCCTATTTCGTGTCGAAACTATAAGAGTTTCTAATTTGTGTTCTTTAAAAGAAACATGTAACCATTACGCGATGCACATCCGTATAGGTCACGAAACATTCATATCCACATCTAGCCTATCTAGACATGGGCCCACTAGCTTCACTATGAATTATGGTTAACAGATCAGTGGTATTGCACGTTTACCAAGTAAAGGTGTTTTAGGCATTTTGCCAATAAACTAGATTCGTAGACTTTATTTGATTAGAATCAAATATGTCCTAGTACCCACTCTTCGAAAGTGTGGATATACGATTCTTGTTTAATGTGTCCCAGACAACAATGCCACATTCAAGTTTCAACCTGATCAAATCAGTTTGAGCTATTGTTTGTCATGTTATACGTGTGAGATTATTTATATTCTAAATATTAATTTTGTTGTTCACATCTAATGTGTTTATCTCAATATCATCTTTATATAGTAAAGCACTTTAGTGTTGTAGAATATAAAGGTATATCCGCAACGGATTATACACTGATATGAGATAATGTTTTCTAGTCAAACTAGTTACATTATAACAGTTTCCTAATTTAAGTACATACCCGAAGGTAGTTCCTAACTTAGGTATCTACGGTTAAAACAGCGACTTTGTCCCGTTTCAATTCGCAGATTAATCTCAATAGAAGTCAGTTTCCTGCTCACAGTAGATTCTGAACATCAGTACATATTTTATGTATCACAATAAGTATCTAAAATCTAATTTTAATACTAGTAGTGAACATATTTATGACAAACATATTGAAGTCAGAGCATTGCTCGTCTTCAATTCCATCTTGGGATATGTCATTTTATCTTCCTAGAAGATTATAATGATTTTGCCTTTGCCATTTTCAACATTCCAGAAGCCTTTGGCCAAGCCTCGAGTTTCTAGAATATCGAAGTAAGGTGCGCCTTGCGCTACTTGCCTAATTGCAAACTTTGACTTTGTCTCCTGAGAATAGTCATTAACTCTCCAAGAGTTAATTATTGCAATATTTACTTCTAAATCTAAGTATAGATTTATGAAGATCCTTCAATTTCTTTATCATACTTTAAGGATCTAATCCTTAGTTTTGATTCAGAAATTAAGGAGTCTACTACGACAAGCTTAATGGATTAAGCACTAAAGTTATCATTACATGAATATTCCAAATATCATGTTCCACTTATTTGCTTAACTCCAGGCTTAGGCCTAACATGTTATTTTATCAAATAAAGTAACTTATTATTTTTGCAGGACCATCCTGAAACTTTATTCCCAATTTGAAAATTATAGTCGTTTAAATACATTTTCACCCAGGATTATGTTTTAAACAATAATCTTTCATTTCTCTTGATTTCTAATAGTCCAACTATTTAATCAAAGATTTGTGGTACTATGTATTATATTGATTATTATAGTCCAACTATATAATCAAATATAATTTAAATTAATTAACCTCAATTACATTGATTACTATAATCCAATTATAAAATCAACTGTAAATTGAAATTAATTAATTCAAATATATTGATTACTATAATGCAATTATATATTCAACTATAATACAGTCCAACTGCTATAATTAAAACAACAATTTAAATATTAGTCCAACTAATATGTTAATTGATTTGACGAATGATATTGTTTGAGCGCGTATGGCGAGTATTTGAACGAATATTGCAAATTCAATTCTTGCCTCCCACTATTTTTCGGCGAGCCTTTAACCCTCTGTTGAGTACTCGAGAAACCGTGTTTCCTAGTGGGCTAGAATCCCGTTAAATATCACACAATCTTGACTTTGGCCAACAAAATGTATGATAATTAACTAGGTAGATCTCTAAGATCAATTGGATCCAATCCAATTCCTAGATCCGGTAGGAGGACATCCAAGTCCGAAACATATATCTTATATATGCCAATACATCCAATGTATTACCTAACCTTTTTCCTCTGAATTAACTAAGCCTTGGCTTTGGCACAACAAACTTAGTGATCCCAGTCAAGCGCGACCCATTAACCATGGAAAGCTTCGTAATCAATGTCGATGGACAATAAGTGGTCTTGACTTTGGCCAACAATCCACAACTTGGACAAGACACTGATATGGAACAAAGCCTTCGTGATTCAAACACATCCTCGACAGACAAAGGCCTTGACTTTGGCCAACAAACCAATGTCGTCTTAGATCTTGAGTAAGAATCACTCAATGGAAGGAAAGACGCTTAATATTTTGCGAGGGTTTTTCGAGTGCGAATTGGCAACCAATTTATTATCTTTGTTAAGGTCTCATCATCATACACCGTTAAACATGTGTTCTAAACACATAATAAAGCGCGTATAATAAATAATAATGATATGCGGATGGATACTTTACACAATGATCCTAGATCAAATATCTCCATTTCTCTCTCCCGCTAGCACAAATATTTCTTCTACCTGTTACACTACACTTCTAAAGAAACCTCATTTACATTGATGGGAATAGGTGAGAAGAGAATACAAATAGTATGAAGGTGATAAGGCTGGACTCGCAGGTCCAATTAATAAATCAAATTTATTACAACAATTTCTAAAATTGCCCCACCCATCTAATATCCATCTGATATACATTACCCATGTATCACAATCATGTATTCACACAAGCATGTTATCAATCAATCTAATCCAATTAATTAATATGATAATTAGTGATCATCCAATGTTCAAACAACGATTTGATTTTGCTCGAGTCAAACTCGTTTTTGTGAATAAGTACTGAAAGTACGAATTCTCGAATTAAATTAAATTACATGATTAAATCCAATTCAATTTGTATTTAATACTAATTCCCTATTTATTCCAAATTAAATACTACACTTCATTAATGAACTTTTACGACTTAAATTCCAAATTTAATCGTTATAGGTCTCAAAGCCCTATTAATATCCAATATTAATTTAATTAAAGTCCAATTGGCTTTTAATTAATTTCTTTAAGGCGTGGACTTTTGGTCAACTCGGGTCAAACCGAATAACCAAAATCCAATCCGGGAGTTACCCCATAAGCCCAGAAATCAATTTAGGCCCATTAGGCCCAATTAAACTTTAAAGGTTCATTAAGTCGCATTTGTGCTTTATGGAGGCGGTTTTGGGCCCAATTGGATTCAACCAATTTTGCCTAAACCCAACTTTGTACAATAAAGCCCAATAAGCCCTTTTACAACATAACAAGCCCAAATTCAATTTAAGGCCCATTAACTAATTATAAAAATCCAATTTTACAATTTAATTAACCTAAAGTGCATAACATAATTAATTACATAAATCAACATTTCCAAAACACAATTTAAACAATTAATCATGCTCAATTACATCAATTAGTGTCCAACACATTTTAATCAAAATAAAACCAATATTTACATGCTATATTCTCGGCAATTTGGGGAAAATTATGCCCAATTCGAATTCAATCCAATTAAATCCAATTAACCATAAAATCAACATTCCCTATTGATTTCCAACACATCCAATGATCAAAAATCAAAAATCACCATGACTTTTATAATCCATTAGTTTCGGTCAAGCCCACTAATTTAGGGAAAATTATCCAATTCAAAATTCAATCCAATTGAAACTCAAATCAACTTTACCCAATTGTTTTAAGTCATCCAATGATCAAAAAACAAAAATACCAAGACATTAGGGAGCTTCTAATTTTCGGCCATACATATCAATTGGGGAAAATTAATCCAATTAATTTTTCAACAAATTGATTACATATAACTCTAAGTTATCCATATACAAGCATATTTAACAAAAAATTTGTCAAAAACATGCTTAAATCAAAAAGCCCCAAATTTAGCCAAGAACCCTAATTTTCGTTTCATGCTCAAATGGCTCAAGATACCATTGTTGGGTTTCAATCAAGTCCCAAAGATCATTTATAAAGCATAAAACGAGTGAATACAACAAGGAGAATGGTGGAATCATACTCACATCGATTGGATTGGATGCCACGAAGAACACTTCATGCTCTCCTATTCTGTCATGCTCACGGTAAACCCACTGGTTTGGGCTTCATGATTTCGGCCATGGTGGATTTTGGACTCCATCTTCATCTTCAAGCTCCAAGCTTCAACAATGGTGATTCCTTGCTCACGAGATGGTTTCCCTATCACCTTGTATGCCTCCTAGCGTGTGCTAGGACCTTGATAATTTGCCACAAATCATCATTTTCTTCCCCTTGAACTCACGGTTTTGAGGCAGTGAGTAGAAGAGAAAACAATGGCCAAAATGGCCGAGAGAGAGAGAGAGAGAGAGGGTTTCCAAAATCGTGAAGAATAGAAGAGAGAGAGGAGGGAAAAAATAAAATGTGTATATTGTGTTTTTTTTAATTTCCAAAAAATTAATAAACATATACCATTTTTTATTTCTAACAAGTCAAAGGTACAAGCCTTTCACTTTTCACCCACCTCCATCAAGTCGCATCACTCATGAATCAATTGTCACATCACTCAAAGTGACATGATGATTTGACGCTTGATGCGACTAGCGATTTGACGCTTGATGCGACTAGCGATTCGCACTCGAATTTGAAATACTAATGCGCTCGCAAACAATCCCGGGCTCGGGATCGCTAATTTCAAATTAACGAATTTTCCGTTGCGACGTAATTAAATGATTATGCCTAGCAAAATCACTATTTACGTCGCTAACGAATTAATTCTAAATTAACTCGTTCGCCCGAATTAAAATCTAATTTTAATTCCGTCGAAATCCAATTTCGTATAATATATCAAATATATTATTTTATCGATTAATTCCAAATTAATCGTTATCTCTCTAATGATATTTTATCCTAGATAAAATATCTCTACTATTAATCCCAGATTAATTTTCTCTCTCATTAAATTAATCCCAGATTAATAAAGTGCGAGTCATACATCATCGGTGAATCTTGGGGAAGCAACCCATGAGATCCCCAGATATGTTGGCAGTAAATCGGGTCGTCGGACTATCTGAACACGTAAGTACCTCGTACTACGTTTATACCGATTTACAAGAAAAGGTTGGCTTCTAGCAAAGCGACATGCCTACCCAATTCTCCAGAAACATGCTTACAGGAATAATCGATCTATATCAAGCGTAGTATACCTAGTATCACGTATTTCGATCCAGTATTGGATGATCATGTGCTACGCCTGGGGCTGGATTGTGTCTGCCCCGTACGAAGCACATGTCGGATGTCTGGTAACTAGTCACTATAATCGGATAAACCTGACCTTATCATTTTATCCCGACAGTTGTAGCATTTAAGAGAACCAGTCCCGTATCCTACGTGATCATCATCTCCATTATAATTTGAGTGATACTTTCATCTTGACATCACACCCAATACACTACGATTCTCAATATACCCAGTATTGGCGTACACAGAACCTGTTAAAGTCCTGGACGACCACAACCAAAGTATATTGATTGTCGCAAGTATTAGCAGTGCAAGTCTCAGGTTAAGACCAATTACACCTACCCTGATTTCGAATTTCCATAGACTCATAGTTATACTACCAATGGAATTCCGAAGGGGTCTATCCAGAGCGAAGCTGTTTCCCGTACCATTGGTAAAACACAACCTCCTATTACACTGCATGAGTATCCTATACCCAAATATATGAGAACTATGTTGTTGTGCCCTCACAATGCGCACAAGTGTAATACTAGTCTTTTACGTATTTATCGATGTCTAATCTCGATAATACTCTGACTAGGGATATTTAATGATTTATCCTTCGTGGACTGATACTGTCTCATATCATTCTCTGTCCAGGAACAAATCATAAGGACCTTTCATCATTTATACATCTAGGTGATCTAATCACAAATGATAAGAGAGAAATCTCATTTGTCACATAGTTAATTTTTACAACAACACAATGATCTGTACAAATAGTGATGCTATAGGTCATAATTGTTCAACACCTGTAGCATTCAAAAATGCGTTCGAACGGTAAACAGAAGGTTCGTGTTCGTATAACGTTTGAAAACGTGTTCGAACGGGGTAAGACCTGATACATGATAAAACAATATAGATGCGCATTCGAGTAGCATTCGTAAACACGTTCGAACGGAATGAGGCAGAATGTATACGTTCGTGTAGCGTTCGTAGACGCGTTCGAACGGAATAAGGAAAAATGTATACGTTCATATAGCGTTTGGAAATGCGTTCGAACGAGATTGCCAAAATGGCATCTGAAATGACACAAACACATGCATGGATAAGCAAATACACAATGTATGACCTCGTGTGCCCGATGGAACATATTTCACATTCAATCGGGTGTGCCTCGTCCGGCGCAGCAAAACATCGTGGAAAATGTATCCTTTAGGCATTTCCCTCGAATTGAGGACCTTTAATCCATCCTAGTTAGCCCATGTGCACTAGAATGCAATGCATGCGTAAATAAAGCAATGATATGCATATGGGAAATGACATTGTAAAAGGCGCGGCAAAACATCGTGGTAAAGGTAGCCTTCATGCATTTCCCTCGAATAGAGGACCTTTAATCCACCCTAGTTAGCCCATGTGCATTATATTACATTGCATGTAAATAAATAAGACAACGATATGGGACTTCGTACGTCCGATTAAACATTTCTCACATTCGATCAAACATACTTCGTCAGACGCGGCAAAAGGTCGTGGCAAATGTAGCCCTTAGGCTTTTTATCCCTCAAGATGGAGGACCTTTAATCCAACTTGATTTGCCCATGCGCATGACATTACAATGCATAGAAAATAAAGAAAACAATAATATAGGACCTCGTATGCTCGATCAAACATATATCTCGTTCAATCAAACATACTTCATCCGGCGCGGTAAAACATCGTGGCAAAGGTAGCCCTTAGGCTTTTTATCCCTCAAAATGGAGGACCTTTAATCCAACTTGATTTGTCCATGTGCACTATATCATCATATATAAATAAGTAACATGCATAAAGTAATACACACTAACGACTAAATCATGCTTAAAAATAAATAACATACAAAGGAATAAAACATGCTTAAAACACAAGGTTGGATGAAACGAAACATGTGAATCTCTCAAGTGGTACGTGGCATTGTATCTCGAGTGCAAACCGCAATACCGTCCATTTGGATTGGGCTACGAAATTTACATCGGGTTTCCATCCGATATACCACAAGAGAGAACTCATATTCCGTTCATCCGGAATTCACATCATGCACCAATCCACAATACTCATCCGAAATAAAGTACTAGAATAAATGAAAATAAAGGATAATAAATAAAGAAGGTGCCCTCAGGTCTAACCTCTTTAGTCGTCTATCGGAAGTGTGGTATACGATTGTCGGAAGGGTTGATGCTCCTCAATTCCTCCGGTTAGTGGTTCAACGTTTCCTTTCGCTGTTTGGGCTGCTGTTTTTACTCCGTTTTACTGTTCTTTTTGCTGTATTCTCTGTTCACTATTTTCACTGTATTAAGGATTGTTTTTGCATTTTTGAGGGTATTAGGGGTTGCGGTTTTCACTGCTTTGGCTGCAGTTTTGGTGTTGTTTTTGGCGTGAATGGGGCTGCTGTTTAAGGCTGTTGGTGCGTGAATTAAGGCTTTGTGTTTTCAGGGTGTTTTGCGGTGGTGATGTTTACTGTTTAGGGGGTGTTTTGGTGATGTTCCTTTGCTATTTTGGGATAGTGTTTCAGTGATGGTTGGGAGGAGAATAGATAATTATTTGATCTTGCCATTTTTGCCTTGGACGTGAATGCTATGTTATTTTCTTTTGTGTTTTCGTGAGAATGAGCTAGGGTGTGAAAGGTTGGTTTAGGCTTCTTTTTATAATGGTTTGCTAGGGTTTCTAGGTAAGGAATGGAATCCTTAAAAAAATTGTAATTGTTTTGATTGGTTTATGAAAGGAAAAGATGGGTTTAATTTATGGAGTGAATATCTTAATTGGTGTTTGATTATGGAAGAGATTTGATTAGATTAGGAATGGATTTGATTTTATTAGGAAGGGATTTGATTTGATTTATTTAATTTAATTAATTTGTTCATGTATTTTAAATATTTTAAATATTTTAATTATTTTGGATGGGTTATGGTGGGCTAATCTGGCTTGGGGTGTAAGGCTAGCAGCAAAACCAGAAGTACCGACACCGTTCAAACACCGATTCGAACGCTACACGAATGCCCGCAATCTGCTTGGAGTTCGAACGTGCTCACAAACACAGCTTGAACGTGAAAGCAATGAACATATGAATTGAATCTGATGACATACTTATTCTGAATTCCCATTCCGACATTCGTTTCCCGTGACTTCCACAACCTAAAGAGTAGTGCCTCCGTACGAGACTCATCATCGGGACTTATATGCAAAAATGCAGTGCCTACACCACTGTGAAAGAATACCATACTCTTTCAAGTAATCTTGAAATGCATATGTTTAAGTATTTTACACAATGGTCTGACAGTAATGTTTTTAATACTTTTACCGGTCTGTTTTCTTTCTTCGTGTCAAAACTCAATGATGTACTCAAAAGTTCATGACTTGTGTTTCATAAGATACACATAACCTTAACGCGATGCCACATCCGTAAAGGTTACGAAGTATTCATATCCACCTATAGCCTAGCTAGACATTGGCCCACTTACGTAACTATGAATGAGGGCTAACAGATCAGTGGCACGTGCACTTTTACCAAGTAAAAGGTGTTTTAGGCATTTTGCCTAATAAACTAGATTCGTAGACTTCATTTGAATTAGAATCAAATCCGTCCTAGTATCCACTCTTCGAAAGTGTGGATATACGAGTCTTGTTAATTTGTCCCAGACAACAATGCCATTTTTTAAGTCTCAACAGATTTATTCAGTTTGAGCTTTTGTTTGTCATGTTATATGTTTAAGATTTGTTTATATTCAAAATATAAATACTGTTATTCACATCTAATGTGTATATCTCAATATCTTCTTTATAAACAAAACAACCGGTGTTCTGGAACATAAATGTATACCCGCAACGGGTTAAACTAGATATAGAGATAATGTTTCTAGTCAAAATAGGTACATTATAATATTTTCCTGATTTAAGTACATGCCCCAAGGGCATTTCCAAAAGTTAGGTTTCTACGGCCAAAACAACGACTCATGTCCTATTTCTGACTCTTAGGTTGATCTCATCTAAAGCCAGTATCCTACCCATCAGCAGATCCCGCACATCAGTACATATGTATGTACCACATCCAATATTAAAAACCAATTTTAAAACCAGTAGTGGATATGTTTATAACAAACATGCTTGAAGTCGGAGCCTTGCTCGCCTTCACTTTCTTCATGTCTGCCTTGTCCATATGGTAGTCATGCTTCCAGTGACCCCGTTTACCACAATTTAGGCAGACATCTTGGAATATGTCATTTGTCTTCCCAAAAGACCGTGACGATTTAGCCTTGACTTTTTCTTCACACCCCCAGAAGCCTTCAGGTAAGCCTTGGCCTTCTAGGATGTCGAAGTAAGATGCGCCATATGCTTCTTGCCCTTTTAGAAGCTCTGGCTCTGCCTCCTTCAGTATAGCCATTAACTCTCCAAGAGTTCTCTATTGGTTCATCATGAACCCGCACCAGCTTACGGGCAGAGACTGTAAGATCAAATCTATTAAAGTCTCGGCCTCATTGGTAATTCCTAGTTAACCTAGCTGTTTGATGTCAGTAATCATCTGTGACACCTAGTGCTCGACAGATGTACCATCTGACATGCGTGAGCGAAAGAGCTTCTTTTGTACTTTAAGATCTAAGGTTTGATCTATAAAGATCCTTTAATTTCATCATCATGGTATAAAGATCTAATCATAACTTCTGACGACGAAATTAAGGAGTCTTTGTAGCAAGCATGACAGATTGAGCATTAAAGTTATCATCACGATGAGTCTTCCAAAGCTCATGCTCTACTATTTGCTCAACTCCGAGCTTAGGCCCGAGAGGTTGCTCTATCAAATATAGTAACTTCTCAACTCCCAGGAATATCCTGTGATTCATTTCCAAATATGAAAATTAAAGCCGTAAAAGATATTTTTCACTTAGGATTATGTCATTTGACGCTAATCTTTCAAGTCATCTTGATTGCTATAGTCCAACTATCCAATCAACGATTTCAGGTACAATCTAATGTAATGATTAATATAGTCTAACTATATAATTAACTACAATTTGATTGGTTACTTTCAAATGTATTGATTACTGTAGTCCAACTATATAACCAACTAAAATGAAGTAGTTTGAATATAGTCCAACTGTTCAATTAAAATAACAATTGAATATTAGCCCAACTAATATATTTATAAATTATTAATGACGAAAAATGAAATGTGCACGTATTGGCAAGTATTTAAACGAAATTACAAAGTTAATACTTGCCTCCCACTATTTTTCGGCGAGCCTCTAACCCTCTGTGGAGTACTCGAGAAACCTAGTTTCCTAATGGGCTAGGATCCCATTAAATAACACACAACCTTGACTTTGGCCAACAAGTTGTATGAAACTTAACTAGGTAGATCTCTAAGATCAATTGGATCTCATCCAATTCCTAGATCCAGTAGGTGGACCTCCAAGTCTGAAACTGTTGTGTTTCTATTAGGTCCTAAGGATCAATTAAAGAAAGAAATCATGTGTGAATACTCAAACAAAGTATGACAGAATCATACTTACAATGATCGGCTTTTGCGATGCGAGGAACATCAAAATACTTCAAGCTTTTCCCTCCATTGTTCTCGGCAGTGAGCTCCATTTATGCTTCTCCATTTTCGGCCATGGTGTCCTCCAAGCTCCAAGATTTGGGTTGTGTATTCCATGCTCACGAAATTAGTTCCCTATCACCTTCGCAAGACCCTGAATGTGTGCTAGCACTCTTGATTTTGCAACAAAATCATAACAATTTCTTCCTTATTGCTCTCGGTATTTTGGCAAGAAATTGAGAGAGATTTGGCCCTTGGCCGTGAGAGGGAGAGAGTGAGAGAGGAGAGGTTGGTTTGTGTATCTAATACACTTATTTAGTTTTCCAAAAATCAAATAAAGATATATCAATTTTTGCTTTCAAAAAATCAAGGAATTTAAGCCTACAACCACCTCTATCAACTATTCACATCAAAAGTGACTAGATATCACATCACTCAAAGTGACAAGTGATTTGACGCTTGATGTGACTTATGGGCCGCACTTTAATTCAAAATGCGAGTGCACCCACAAACACTCCTGGGCTCGGGTTCGCTAATTCCGAATTAACAAATTTTCCGTTGAGACGTAATTAAATAATTATGCCTAGCAAAATCACTATTCACGTCTCTAACGAATTAATTCTAAATTAACTCGTTCGCCTGAATTAAAATCTAATTTTATATTCCGCGTCGAAATCTAATTTCGTTGAATATATCGAATATATTAATTTATCAATTAATTCCAAATTAATCGTTCTCTCTCTTTAAATAATATTTTATCCCAGATAAAATATCTCTGTAATTATCCCAGATTAATAAAGTGCGAGTCATACGTCATCGGTGAATCTTCGGGAAGCGACCTATGAGATCCCCAGATATGTTGGCAGTAAATCTGGTCGTCGGACTTTCCAAACACGTACGTACCTAGTACTACGTTTTTATCGATTTACAAGACATGGTTGGCTTCTAGCAAAGCATCATGCATACCCAATTCTCAAAAAATATCCTTACTGGAATATGTGATCTATATCAGGAGTAGTATACGTAGTATTGCGTATTTCAATCCAGCATCGGATGTCACGTGCAAGGCTTGGGGCTAGAAATGTGTCTGCCCCATACGAAACACATATCGGATCTCTGGTAACTAGTCTCTATAATCGGATAAACATGACCTAGTCATAATATCCCGATAGCTGCAGCATATAAGAGAACCAGTTATGTATCCTACGTGATCATCATCTCCACTATGACTGGAGTGATACTTCCATCTCGACATCACACCCAACACACTACGATTCTCAATATACCCAGAAGAGGCGTATACAGAACCTGTTAAAGCCCTGGACGACCAAAACCAAAGTATATTGATTGTCGTAAGTATTAGCGGTGCAAGTCTCAGGTTAAGACCAAATACACCTACCCTGATTCGGACTTTCATAGACACATAGTCATACTACAAATGGAATTCTGAGGGGTCTATCCAGAGCGAAGCTTTTTTCCGTACCATCGGTAAAACACAACCTCCTATTACACTTCCATGAGTATCCTATACCAAAATATATGAGAACTATGCCGTTATGCTCCCATAACACGCACAAGTGCAATACTAGTCTATTATGCATTATTGATGTCTAATCTTGATAATACTACGACTAGGGATATTTAATGATTAAACCTTTATGGATTGATACTGTCTCATATCTTATCAATCCAGAACTAATCATATGGACCTTCTATCATTTATATATCTTGGTAATCTAATTACAAATGATAGAAGACCATTTTTTTTTCACAAAGTTAATTTGTACAACAACACCATGGTCTGTACAAATAATGATGCTATGGGTCATAACTGTCAAACAATCTCCCACTTGGCCTATAGCCAATCACTCAAGTGTCCTACACCCGAACTATGTACGGTTCACTCAAACTTCTGCTGAGGAAAGGCTTTTGTCAGCGGGTTTCGCATGATTATCATCTGATGCGATTTATTCGATCATCACATCGCCACGATGTATGATCCGAACGAATCAGATGAATAATCGAAGTATATATCTGGATCGTTGATGAGACCATTAATTCTTTAGCCTGTGTTGTAGCCTAGCTCAGCTGCTAACAGAACTTTTCATAATCTGATTAGGATTATTATCGACCCAAATGGCTTCTATTGCTGCCTCAGCTGCAGTAATAACCCGCTTTTGTTGTTTATTCGGTAACAGTATATTGCTTGGAAGATTTCCAGCTCACTGTTATGTTATTCAAACTGTATAGTACCGTTATTGCGACTTATAGTCATTTTTATCGGTTTGGAAACTTGCAGTAGTGAACCCAGTCCCTTCAAGTTTTCATTCTCTATAGAATAAGAAGGCATCCTTAGTTCCTCTAAGATACTAAAGGATGTTCTTTACTTCAATCCAGTGACTATCACTTGGATTGGCCCGATTGTTACTACATATGCTCAAAGAGTATGAGACACCAGGTCCTGTACATTTATTTCAATGTTCGATTTCTCGAGAGTTTAACAACTTTCAATCTATCCCAGTATATCTTTATTCCTATAATAAAGGTTGTTTCTCCCAAGAATACTACGAAAAATTTTCTCGAAAGCCAAGCTTTCTCCGATTCTATTATGGGAATATCATTTCCAAGAAATGATATGTCATTATTACTTAGGACATTCATTGTCAGTGCGCTCCCACTAACCCTCTTATTGTTGGTTTCTATTATTAGTCCCAAGGAAAGATAAGCAATAGAAATACAATAATCATACATGCAAAGCTTGAAGGATGGCGGAAACATACTTACAAAGCTATGTGACGAAAATGGTGATGAGGATCCTTGAGCCTCCAAGGATGAAGTTTCGGCCAAGCAAGAAGATGAAGAGAAGCTTCAAATCTTTGAGTATTCCAAGCTCCAAATGTGTTTCCTATCACCTCTTTTGTTCCTTGCTTGTGCTAGCAAAAATGGAGAATGAGAAAACAATTTTCTGCCTTTGTTTATGCAGCTCACGGCGTGAGCAAGAGAGAAAGAAGAGGAGAGTGTTTCACTTTTAATTTTTGTTCCCTTTGCATGTCAAAACCGTGAGGCACAAAGAAATGAAAAGTGATATGATCTAATACCAAAAGAATTTTTTAATGCAAGAAATCCTTCAAAAACCGTGCATGGCTTTCCCTCCAAAATGAAATCCATCATTTGCCATCATTACCACACTTTGAGATTAGAGACAATGTATCATCCCTCAAAGGTGACTAGATACATCCATCATCTATTCGTATCATGTAATGAGATATCGCGATGCGATTTGCGGATACCACTCGATTCAAAATACGAATGTGTCGCAAACACTTTCGGGCTCGGTTTCGCTAATTCCGAATTAACGAATTTCCGTCGCGACGTGAATTAAATAATTACGCCTTGCGGAATTACTATTCAGTTCGCTAAATGAATAATTAAATTAATTCGTTTGCCTGAATTAAAATCCGATTTTAATTCCGCGTCGAAATCTAATTCGTTTAATAATATATCGAATATATATATTTACCGATTAATTCCAAATTAATCGATCTCTCTCTCTCTCCTAATTAGGCATTTTATCCAAGATAAAAGTTCTCCATAATTAATCCAAGATTAATAAAGTTCGAATCAAACGTCATAGGTGAATCTTCAGGAAGCGACCCAAGAGATCTCCGGATATGTTGGCAGTAAATACGGTCGTTGGATAATCCAAACACGTACGTACCTCGTACTACGTCTTTACCGATTCACAAGACAAGGTTGGCTTCTAGCAAAGCACCATGCCTACCCAATTCTCCAGAAATATTCTTACTGGAATATAAGATCTTTATCAAGCGTAGTATACCGCATTATCGCGTACATCGATCCAGTATCGAATGATCACATGTTAGGCCTGGGGCTGGAAGTGTGTCTGCCCCGTACGAAACATATATCGGACATAAACAACTAGTCTCTTTAATCGGACAATCCTGACCTAGTCATATTGTCCCGACGGTTGCAACCTTTTATAGAGTACTAGTTCTGCGTCCTGCGCGATCATCAACTCCATATGTCTGAAGTGATACTTCCATCTTGACATCACACCCAGTACACTACGATTCCTGATAAACCCAGAAGTGGTGAACACAGAACCGGTTAAAGTCCCCAACCACCAAAACCAAAGTTTACCGATTGTCGCAAGTACTAGCGATGCAAGGTCTCAGGTTAAGACCATATACACCTACCCTGATGCGGCTCCCATAGACACGCAGACATACTACCAATGGGATTCCGCGGGGTCTATCCAGAGCGAAGCTGTTTTCCGTACCATCGGTAAAACACAACCTCCTATCGCACTTGCATAAGTATCCAATACTTAAATATATGAGAACTATGCCGTTGTGCCCTCACAACATGCACAAATGCAATACTAGTCTATTCCGCATTATCGATGTCCGATCTCGATAATACTCCGACTAGGGATATTTAATGATTAAACCTTTTATATTGATACTGTCTCATATCATCTCAATACGGAACTAATCATACGGACTTTTCCATTAATATATCAAAGTAAATAATTTTACAAAACGGCAAAAGGCAATTTCATTATCACATAGTTAATTTTGTACAATAATACAATATCATTTACAAAACAGTGACGCTATGGGTTATAATGTCTAACAATCTCCCACATGGCCTATAGCCAGTCACTCAAGCATCTAATACCTGAACTATTGATATGTCGTTCAAACACTTGCGGATAAACAGCCTTCCGTCAGCGGATCTGCAATGTTGTTATCTGATGCGACCTTCTCGATCTTTACATCGCCACGATGTATAATTTCCCGAATCAGATGGTAACGCCGAAGAACATGCTTGGATCGTTGATGAGACCTTGGTTCCTTAGCTTGTGCTATAGCCCCGTTATTGTCACAATACAATGGAACGGGCTCAGCTGTTAATGGAACTACTCCTAATCCATTAGGAACTTTCGGATCCAAACTGCCTCATTTGCTGCTTCCGACGCAGCAATGTAATCCGCTTCAGTTGTTGAATCGGCAACAGTGTCTTTCTTGGAAGATTTCCAGCCACCGCCCCGTTATTCAAACAAAAAATGTACCCGGATTGCGACTTGAAGTCGTCCTTGTCGGTTTGGAAACTTGCATCGGCATACCCAGATACCACAAGTTCTCTTTCTCCGTAAATTAAGAAAGCATCCTTAGTTCGTCTAAGATACTTAAGGATATTCTTAACTGCCATCCAGTGACCTTCACCTGGATCGGCCTGATAGCGACTGCACATGCTCAAAGCATATGACACATCAGGTCATGTACATATCATGGCATACATGATCGATCCGACTGCCGAGGCGAACGGTATCCGACTCATGTTATCTCTCTTCTTGAGTCTTAGGACACATGTCCTTAGATAGAGAGGTTACCACGTAATATTGGCATCAATCCCTTCTTGGATTGATCCATGCTGAATCGCTTCAACACTTTGTCAATATATGTACTCTGGGAGAGTCCAAGCAGCTTTCTAGATCTATCCCGGTAGATCTTTATTCCCAGAATAAAGGCTGCTTCTCCCAGATCTTTCATGGAGAATTTTAATGAAAGCCAAGCTTTCACCGACGTTAGCATGGGAATGTCATTGCCTATAAGCAATACATCGTCGACATAAAGGACAATAAAAGTCAGTGCTCTCCCACTAACCTTCTTGTATACACAAGGGTCATCTTCGTTTTGCACGAAATTATATTCTTTTATGATTTCATCAAAACGCTGATTCCATGATCGTGATGCTTGCTTCAATCCATAAATGGATCGATTTAACTTACAAACCTTGTTTGCAAGTCTAGGTACGATAAAACCGTCAGGCTGTTGCATATAACATCCTCCAAAAGGTTTCCGTTAAGGAAAGCAGTTTTAACGTCCATCTGCCATATCTCGTAATCGAAATATGCAGCTATTGCAAGCATTATCGAATGGATTTAATCATGGCAACGGGCGAGAAAGTTTCGTCATAATCAATACCATATCGTAGGTCAATCTCCCCTGAAACCAGCATCCTGCTATCCTGCAGATCCTGCAAATCAGTACAAATATGAGCAGCACAACCAGAATCAAAAATCCAATTTTTAAAACTAGAAGTAGTCATATTTATCTCAATAACAAACATACCAGAGGCTAGTGCCTTGCCTGCCTTGATATCCTCCTTGTGTCCCTTCCCCATTCGGCAGTCACGTTTCCAGTGACCCTTCTTGCCGCAGTTGAGGCAGACATCTTGATACTTGTCCCTTGGCTTCCCAGAAGCTTTTGTCAACTTGCCTTTACCCTTTTTCTTATGTTTCTTCTTCCTCACCCCTCCAGTAGCTTGGGCCCAGCCTTTGGCCTCTGAGAGGTCGATGCAAAGTGCGCCTCGCGCTTGCCCCCTTTTTGGAGTTCTTTTTCAGACTCCTTCAAAATGGATAACAACTCTCCAAGAGTGTCATCTGTATCCATCAACTTGTAGTTGATTATGATTTGTTTCCAAGTATCAGGAAGTGACTGCAAGATCATATATATAGTCAGCTCAGCCTCCAAGACTATTCCCATATTGGCCAACTCATCAATATCGGCGATCATTTGAGTCCCGTGGGCCTCAACTGATGCACCTTCAGTCATTCGGGCGCGGAAGGAAGAGTTTCTTCACCAACTCATATCTCCCATCCGCTTATTGGAGCGGTGGAGATCTCGCAGTCTAGCCATCATATTATAAGGATCCAAGTCCCTATTTTGGCGACGAAAGTGCTGATTCATCGAAGCTAACATAATAGCCTGAGCTGTGTCACAATCACTGCTGTGAGTTTTCCATAACTCCAGCTCAAGTGGGTCAGTGGGCTTAGGCGGGAGAGGTGTTTGTATAGTGTAAACATCCTCTCAGCCCCAAGGACTATCCTTAGGTTCATTTCCCAATCAGCGAAGTTTGTGCCCTTGAAGACATTGTCACCCATGATGATGTCTCGGACATCTTACTCAACTTGCTTGCCATCTCACTACGATAGTCAAACTATCTAGTTAACGAAAAAATGGGTACAGTCAAACTGTTACAAAAAAATAACAATGAATTAGTCCAACTAATTTTAATTAATTACGAAATAATTTTTGAAAGACGCGTAAGGCTAAGTATTTGAACGAAATTACAAATTCAATACTAGCCTCCCACTATTTTTATCAAGTCTCTAACCCTCTGTGAGAACTCGGGAAATCCTATTCCTAGTGGGCTAGGATCCCGTTAAATAACACACAACCTTGACTTTGGCCAACAAGCTGTATGCTATTTAACTAGGTAGATCTCACAGATCAATTGGATCCAATCCAATTCCTAGATCCGGTTAGGTGGACATCCAAGTCCTAAACATATTGCATATGCCAACGTATCTAATACATTTTCTAACCATATCCTCCGAATCATCTAGGCCTTGGCTTTGGCACAACAAACCTAATGATTCCAGTTAAGCGGGACCCATTGACAAGGATAGTTTCGTAATCAATGTCGTTGGACAAGAAGTGATCTTGACTTTGGCCAACAAATCACAACTTGGACAAGACACCGATGTGGAACAAAACTCTCATGATTCAAGTACATCCTAATTGACAAGGTCTTGACTTTGGCCAACAAACCAATGCCAATTGGATCTTGAACAAGAATCATTCAATGGAAGGATAATCGCTTAATATAGATTGAGGGATTTTTGCGTAATTGGCAACCAATTTATTATCTTTGTTAGGTCTCATCATCATACACCCTTAAACATGCTTCTAAAACATCATAAAGTGCGTAAAGTAAATATAATAATAGTGATACGGATGGATATGTATAACAATTTGTTCCTAGAACAAATCACTCCCTTTCCACTCCCCGCTAGTAATATTCTACTTCTACCCAATTACATAATACAATAAGAGAAACCTCATATTTACATTGAGGGGAATTAGGTGAGAAGAGAATACAAAGAGATAAAAGAGATAAGGCTGGACACGCAGGTCCAATTTATAAATTCTAAATTTACAATAATTTCTAAAATTACCTTTCCCTTCTAATATCCATCCGCTATACACTATTCATCATATCATAACATGATATTCATTCAAGACATGTTATACAACCAATCTAATCCAATTAATTAGTCTTTGTTTAAGTGATCATCCAATGTTCAATCAACGGTTGATTTTGCGCGAGTCCAACTCGTTTGAGAATAAGTACATAAGGTCGAATTCATGAATTATATCGAACTACTCGTAGATCCAATTTTAAGCCGTATTCAAATTAATCAATTTATTTAATTTTCCAAATTAAATTTGTACACTTTTAATGTGTTGGAGTTAATCAAGTCCACAAGATCACAAAACAATGCATTAAAAACGAGATATGAACACATCAAGGACACACAAGCACATGGCGGAGGTGGCGGAATCAACTCACATTGAATTCGGTTTTGATGGATGAAGAACAAAGGTGCGTTTTTGAGCTCCCTCCAAGCTCGGCAATGGCTTCCAAATGCAGTGGGCTGTGCGGTTTTGGGGTGTAGATCTCCACCATTTCGGCCATTGAAGACCACCATTGAAGCTCCAAGCTTCAAGCTTCCTTGCTCAAGAAGATGCTTCCCTATCACCTATGTATGCTCAAGGTGTGCTAGCACTCGATTTTTGCCACAAAATCATTATCTTGCTTCTCCATTTTCGGCAGAAAACAGAACAAAGAAGAAGATAATCGGCAGGAGACCGTGAGAAGAGAGAAGAGGTTTGGCTCCATTTGTCTAAAACCGTGAAGACCAAAAGAAGTGAGAGAGTGTCACATGAATCTAGTCTCAAAATTAGGCCAAAACGTGAACAACCCAAAAGCCAGAAGTCACGTGAATGGTACAAAATTGCCAAGAAACCGTGAACAATAATTGGTCCAAAGAGAGAAGAGAATGATTTTTTATATACATATATCTTTATTCCATTTACCAAGTAAGTGAATAAAAATATATATACAAAAGTCCTATCAACTTTCCAACAATCACCTTTCTATATTCACATCATGTCACTTTAATAAAGTGACACATGTCATTTCACATCACTCAAAGTGACAATTGATTTGACGCTGATGTGACTCGCGTGCCGCGTTCGAATTCGAAATGCGAATGCGCTCGCAATCACTCTCGGGCTCGGGTTCGCTAATTCCAAATTAACGAATTTTCCGTCGCGTCGTAATTAAATGATTACGCCTAGCGAATTCACTATTCACGTCGCTAACGAATTAATTCTAAATTAATTCGTTCGCCCGAATTAAAATCTAATTTTAATTCCACGAAGAGCAATTCAATTTCGATATAATCTATAGACGTTAATATATCGAATATATATTTTATCGATTAATTCCAAATTAATCGTTCTCTCTCTTTAATTAATATTTTATCCCAGATAAAATATCTCCGCAATTAATCCCAGATTAATTTTCTCTCTCATCGAATTAATCCCAGATTAATTCTATCTCTCTCTTCTAATTAATCCCAGATTAATCAAAGTGCGAGTATACATCATCGGTGAATCTTCAGGAAGCGACCCATGAGATCTCCGGATATGTTGGCAGTAAATACGATCGTCGGACTATCCGAACACGTAAGTACCTCGTACTACGTTTATATCGATTTACAAGACAAGGTTGGCTTCTAGCAAAGCGCCATGCCTACCCAATTCTCCCAGAAATATTCTTACAGGAATATATAGATCTGTATCAAGCGTAGTATACCGTAGTATTGTGTATATCGGCCCAGTATCGGATAATCACGTGCTAGGGCTGGGGCTGGATAAGTGTCTGCCCCGTCCGAAACACATGTCGGATGTCTGGTAACATAGTCTCTATAATCGGATATACATGACCTGGTCACAATATCCCGATTGGTTGCGCAACACTCAAGAGCACTAGTACCGTATCCTGCGTGACATCATCTCCAAATGACTGAAGTGACACTTCCATCTTGACATCACACCCAATACTCTACGACTCTCTGATAAACCCAGAAGTGGTGTACACAGAACGGTTAAAGTCCCCTACCACCAAGACCAAAGTTTATCGATTATCGTAAGTATTAGCGATGCAAGTCTCAGGTTAAGACTATACACACCTACCTCGATTTCGGCCTCCC
This sequence comes from Zanthoxylum bungeanum, assembly GCA_019454045.1. Taxonomy (NCBI): domain Eukaryota; kingdom Viridiplantae; phylum Streptophyta; class Magnoliopsida; order Sapindales; family Rutaceae; genus Zanthoxylum; species Zanthoxylum bungeanum. Next base: position 14,804 of record SKCR01008976.1, on the reverse strand, counting down.
ATAGACACATAGTCATAATACCAATGGGATTCCGAGGGGTCTATCCAGAGCGAAGCTGTTTCCCGTACCATCGGTGAAACACGACCTCCTATCGCACTTGCATAAGTATCCAATACTTATATATATGAGAACTATGCCGTTGTGCCCTCACAAACGCGCACAAGTGCAATACTAGCCTATTCCGCATTATCGATGTCCAGTCTCGATAATACTACGGCTAGGGATATTTAATGATTAAACCTTCGGGGACTGATACTGTCTCATATCATTCTCAGTCCAGGTACTAATCATAGGGACCTCTCTTCATTTATATATCTATGGTGATCTAATCACAAATGATGAGAGTGCAATTTCCTTGTCACATAGTTAATTTGCTACAACAACACAATGATCTGTGCAAATAGTGACGCTATGGGTCATATGTCCAACAATCTCCCACTTGGCACGTAGCGAGTCACTCAAGTGTCCTACACCTGAACTATGTACGGTTCGCTCAAATTGCTGAGGAAAGGTTTTCGTCAGCGGATTTGTTTAATTATCGTCTGACGCGATTTACACGATCATCACATCGCCACGATGTATGATCCGAACGAATCAGATGATATAGAAGTATATATCTGGATCGTCGATGAGACCTTTAATTCTTTAGCCTGTGCTGACGCCTAGCTCAGCTGCTAACAGAACTATATCTAATCTAATTAGATTTATTATCGATCCAAATGGCTTCTATTGCTGCCTCAGCTGCAGCAATAATCCGCATTTGTTGTTTATTCGGCAACAGTTATCTTGCTCGGAAGATTTCCAGCTCACTGTCCCTGTTATTCAAACTTTATAGTACCGCAGTATTTTCCGGTTTGGAAACTTGCAGTAGTGATCCCAGTCACTTCAAGTTCTCCTCTCCATAGTTTAAGACAACATCTTTAGTTCTCTGAGATAAACAGATGTTCTCAACTTCAATCCAGTGACTATCACTTGGATTGACCCGATTGTGACTCCATATGCTCGAAGCGTATGAGACACCAATACAAGTACATTTTAAATGTACAATTTCTCAGAGAGTGTTACCAACTCCAAATCTAGCCCAGTAGATCTTTATTCCTTGAATAAAGGTTGTTACTCCCCAGAATTCTACGGAGAATTTCTTATGAAAGCCAAGCTTTCACCGATTGTTTTATGGGAATTTCATTGTCAGTGCCCTCTCCCACTAACCTCCTTATATACACAAGAATTATTTCGTTTTGAGTCAAATCATAAACTATTATGATTATTTCAAAACGTCAGTTCCAAGAACCCTATGCTTGCTTCAATCCAAACATGGATTGAATAATCCGCAAACCTTGTTTGTCGGTTATACAAAATCGTCAGAATGTTATAAACATTCTCCAAAAGGTTTCCTTTTCAGGAAAGCGATTTTGATTTGTAACTGACATATTTCATAAATGAAATATACAGTTATCAACAAGCATCTTCAAAATGGATTTACCATGGCAACAGGTAAAAGGTTGAACCGTTATTAACACAATGTTGATAACGATACCTTTCCGTCAAAAGCCTAGCTTTGTACGTTGGTATGTTGCCATCCATGTATGTCTTCCTTGAAGACGTATAATGTACAATAGGCACAATGCTTGTGGTACAACAACTAGTATCCAAAATAGTTGTTAAACATGGAATCCATTTCGAACTCATGGCACTTTGCCATAATAGGGAGTCGATACCTCGTATCACTTCTCTAAACGTAGTCGGATGGTACCTTATAAGATTGACATCTTAATGAGGTTAGATCAGAAACCCATACCCTAGGTTGTTTTCTGACTCTATCCGATCTACGCGGTTTCTTGTGTATTTGAAGATTAATGGTATAGATTCATCATTGATGAACTATTTGTGTTCCATTACGGACTTCGTGCCTTGAATAGTATTACTCCGATTTTCATCGAGTATCACTATCCTCCCACTGACCACTGCATATCGGTATTCCTCTCAGGAAAACCGCATGGTGAGCAACAATCACATTGTTCTCATGTGAGATTTATAAGTACTATACTTATGGTTTCCCTTAGGATAACCTATATTGGCACTTATCCAATTTGGGTCTTAGTTTGGTATCATCCAAACTTTATGCCTGGCATACCCAAATTATCAGGAATGAGAAACCTCGTTTCTTTCCTGTTCATATCCTATATGATATCTGTCAAACAGATTTACATGGAACCTTATTCTAAATAAGTTTTGCACTGTTAATACATATCCTGTTTGAAGGAAATGATAGCTCAGAGCGACTCGTGATAAACCTTATCATGTCCAACAAAATTCGGTTTTAGTTCGGACACACCGTCTAACTGACGTGTCTCGTTTAATTGTGTCCTAGACAACAATGCCATAAATAAGTCTCTATTGATCAAATCAATTTGAGCTATTTATTTGTCATTTATATGTTTGAGATTTTATTATATTCAAAATATAAATTCTGTTATTTACATCTAATGTATTTATCTCAGTATCATCTTTATATAATAAAACACTTTAGTGTTTTAGAATATAAAGGTTCACCCGCAGTGGGTTAAACACTGATAAAGAGATAATGTCTCTAGTCAAACTAGTTACATTATAACAGTTCCTAATTTAAGTACACACCCAGGTTAGTTCCTAAACTTAGGTATCTACGGTCGAAATAGCGACTTTCGTCCCGTTTCCGATTCGCAGAGGAATCTCAGCTTTAAGTCAGTATCCTGCTCAAAGCAGATTCTGAATATCAATACATATATATTATGTACCACACTAAGTATTTAAAATCTAATTTCAATACTAGCTGTGAACATAACTAAGACAAATATTTTTAAAGTTAGAGCCTCGCCCTTTCTTTAATTCCTTCGTGTCTTCCATATCCAAATGGTAGTCACTTTGGGATATGTCAATTATCCTTTTCAATATTTTACAAACCTTTGGCCAAGCCTTGGGTTTCGGAATATCGAAACGATGTGCACCTTGTGCTACATGCCCAATTGCAAACTTTGACTTTTCTCCACTAGAATAGTCAATTAATTCTCCAAGAATTATTAATTGCAATTTTAATACTTTTAAATCTAAAGATAGATTTATTATAAGTATATTAATTAAGCATTAAAGTCATCATCACATAAATCTTCCAAAGATTTTATGCTCTACTATTTGCTTAATTTTGGGCGTAACGTATAATAAGTTATTTTATCAAATAAAGTAACCTATTATTTATTCCCAATTTGAAAATTAAATCATTTAAAATATTTTAATCCTAGATTATATTTTAAATATTCAACTTTTCAATTTTATCTTGATTACAATAGTCCAACTATTTAATCAACGATTAGTGGTACTTTATATATATAATGATTATAATAGTCCAACTATATAATCAAATATAATCCAAATTAATTAACCTCAATTACATTGATTACTATAATCCAATTATAAAATCAACTGTAAACTGAAATTAATTAATTCAAATATATTGATTAATATAATCCAATTATATATAATCAAAGTATAATACAGTCCAACTGTTTATTAAAAACAACAATTTAAATATTAGTCTAACTAACATTTAATCTATGACGAAATAAAATAAAATGAGCGTGTTTAGCGAGTATTCGAACGAATGTTGCAAATTCAATACTTGCCTCCCACTATTTTTCGTCGAGTCTCTAACCCTCTGTGGAGTACTCGGGAAACCGTGTTTCCTAGTGGGCTAGGATCCCGTTAAATAACACACAACCCTGACTTTGGCCAATAAAAAGCTGTATGCTATTTAACTAGGTAGATCTCTCAGATCAATTGGATCTCATCCAATTCCTAGATCCGGTTAGGTGGACATCCAAGTCCGAAACATATGTATAATGTCAATGTATCCATACATTTTCCTAACCCTATCCTCTGAATCATCTAGGCCTTGGCTTTGGCCAAAAACAAACCTAATGATTCCAGTTAAGCGGGACCCATTGACGAGGAAAGTTTTGTAATCAATGTCATTGGACAAAAAGTGACCTGACTTTGGCCAATAAAAATCACGATTTGGACAAGACACCGATATGCAACAAAACTCTCATGATTCAAGTACATCCTTGATTGACAAAGGTCTTGACTTTGGTCAATAAAAACCAATGCCAACTTCGGATCTTGAACAAGAATCATTCAATGGAAGGATATTTTGCTTAATATAAAACGAGGGTTTTTCGCGTGCAAATTGGCTACCAATTTAATTATCTTTGTTAAGGTCTCATCATCATACACCCTTAAGCATGCATTCTAAACACATAATAAAGCGAGTATGAAATAAAATAATAATGATATGCGGATGGATATTTTACATTGATCCTAGATCAAATCTCTCACTTTCTCTCTCCCGCTAGCACTTGTATTACTTCTACCCGTTACACTACACTTCTAAAGAAACCCTTTTACATGGAGGGGAATAGGTGAGAAGAGAATACAAAGAAATAGGAGATAAGGCTGGACACGCAGGTCCAATTTAATAAATCAAATTTATTACAATTTCCAAAATCGCCCAACCCGACTAATATCCATCCGATATACATTATTCAAACATCACAACCATGTATTCATACAAGCATGTTATCAATCAATCAATCAAATTAATTAATCTTGATTATTAGTGATCATCCAATGTTCAAACAAAGATTTGATTTTGTTCGAGTCAAACTCGTATTGCAAACACGTACTCAAAGTACAATTTCTACGAATTAAATTAAATAACATAATTAAATCCAATTTAATACGTATTTAATTCTAATTCATTATTTAATTCCAAATTAAATATTACACTTTTATTAACGAACCTTTACGACTTAAATTCCAAATTTAATCGCAACGGGTCTCAAAGCCCGATTAACATCTAATGTTTTATTTAATTAAAGTCCAATGGGCTTTTAATTAATTTCTACAGGCGTGGACTTTTGGTCAACTCGGGTCAACCCGAACAACCAAAATCCAATCCGGGAGTTACCCCATAAGCCTTTAAATTAATTTTGGCCCATTAGGCCCAATTAAATAATTAAGGTCCATTAAGTCATAATTGGAACTTTTGGATTCGGTTTTGGGCCTAATTGGATCCAACCAATTTTGCCTAAACCCAACTTTGTTACAACAAAGCCCAAAAGCCCAATTACAACCCAACAAGCCCAATTTCCAAAATCAAGCCCAAATTAATTAACTTATAAAATTCCAAATTTCACAATTAATTAACCTAAGTGTAATACACAATCAATTACCCAATTAACATTTCTAAAATATCAATTAGCCTAATTAATCATGCACTTTAACAACCAAATAGTGTCCAACACAATTCAATTAAAATCAAACCCAATTAACATGCTTTCAAGTCTCGGCAATTAGGGGTTTTTTCAATTCGATTCGGTTTCAATCCAATTGAGTCCACAATCATAATTTCCCAAATCAATTCAATTCATCCAATGAATTAAAACAACAAAATCACAAAGAATTCATGTTCTTTAAAATCGGCCAAGCCACTTTAAAAGGGAAAAATGTTCCAAATCAAAATTCAATCCAATTGAACTTCAAAACAACATTAACCAATTGTTTTAAGTCATCCAATGATCAAACAAAACAAAATTACCAAGACATTAGGTTCTTCCAATTTCGGCCAAGCCTCCAATTTGGGGAAAAATGAATCCAATCCAATTTCATGAAATTGACCACACACAATCTCAATTAAACATGTTCTAAGCATACTTAAACATCCAATGCAATTAAAACATGCTTAAACACATTTTACCCAATTAAAGTTTCATGTTCAACCTAAGAATTGGGGAAAATTGATCTAATCCAATTTTCTTGAAATTGATCATGCACAACTTCAATTCAACCTCATTCAAGCATAATGCATCAAACAATTCAACCAAATCATGCCTAAATCGAGTTTACCCAAATTAAAGTTTCTACCAAAATTTGCAAATTGGGGAAAATCAATCCAATGATTTTTTTTTGTCAAATTGATTACATATATCTCAAATTAGATCATATATAAGCATTATTGAACAATCAATTTGTCATAATCAAGCCAAAATCAAAAAGCCCCAAATTTGCCAAGAACCCTAATTTCGGATTTCATGCATCAATGGCTCTAGATACCAATGTTGGAGTTTAATCAAGTCCACAAGATCACAAAACAATGCATAAAAACGACATATGAACACATCAAAGGAGGTGGCGGAATCAACTCACATTGAATTCGGTTTTGATGATGAAGAACAAGGTGCGTTTTTGAGCTCCCTCCAAGCTCGGCAATGGCTTCCAAATGCAGTGGGCTGTGCGGTTTTGGGGTGTAGATCTCCACCATTTCGGCCATTGAAGACCACCATTGAAGCTCCAAGCTTCAAGCTTCCTTGCTCAAGAAGATGCTTCCCTATCACCTATGTATGCTCAAGTGTGTGCTAGCACTCGATTTTTGCCACAAAATCATTATCTTGCTTCTCCATTTTCGGCAGAAAACAGAAAACAAAGGAAGAAGATAATCGGTCAAGGAGACCGTGAGAGAAGAGAAGAGAGAAGAGGTTTTGGCTCCATTTGTCTAAAACCGTGAAGACCAAAAGAAGTGAGAGAGTGTCACATGAATCTAGTCTCAAAATTAGGCCAAAAACGTGAACACCAAAAGCCAAGAAGTCACGTGAATGGTACAAATATTTGCCAAAAAACCGTGAACAATAATTGGTCCAAGAGAGAGAGAATGATTTTTTTATATACATATATCTTTATTCCATTTACCAAGTAAGTGAATAAAAATATTACAAAAGTCCTATCAACTTCCAACAATCACCTTTCTAATCACATCATGTCACTTTAATAAAGTGACAACATGTCATATCACATCACTCAAAGTGACAATTGATTTGACGCTTGATGTGACTCGCGTGCCGCGTTCGAATTCGAAATGCGAACGCGCTCGCAATCACTCTCGGGCTCGGGTTCGCTAATTCCAAATTAACGAATTTTCCGTCGCGTCGTAATTAAATGATTACGCCTAGCGAATTCACTATTCACGTCGCTAACGAATTAATTCTAAATTAATTCGTTCGCCCGAATTAAAATCTAATTTTAATTCCGCGTCGAAATCCAATTTCTTATAATATATCGAATATATTATTTTTATCGATTAATTCCAAATTAATCGTTCTCTCTCTTTAATTAATATTTTATCCCAGATAAAATATCCGCAATTAATCCCAGATTAATTTTCTCTCTCATCGAATTAATCCCAGATTAATTCTATCTCTCTCTTCTAATTAATCCCAGATTAATCAAAGTGCGAGTTATACGTCATCGGTGAATCTTCAGGAAGCGACCCATGAGATCTCCGGATATGTTGGCAGTAAATACGATCGTCGGACTATCCGAACACGTAAGTACCTCGTACTACGTTTATATCGATTTACAAGACAAGGTTGGCTTCTAGCAAAGCGCCATGCCTACCCAATTCTCCAGAAATATTCTTACAGGAATATATAGATCTGTATCAAGCGTAGATACCGTAGTATGTGTATAGTGTATCTATGTCCCCGTAGTTAATATACTTGACACGTAGTAATGTGTCATCCCTCGTGATCGTAGCCCAGTATCGGATAATCACGTGCTAGGGCGGGGCTGGATAAGTGTCTGCCCCGTCCGAAACACATGTCGGATGTCGGTAACATAGTCTCTATAATCGGATATACATGACCTGGTCACAATATCCCGATTGGTTGCGCAACACTCAAGAGCACTAGTACCGTATCCTGCGTGACATCATCTCCAAATGACTGCAGTGACAGTGACACTCCATCTTGACATCACACCCATACTCTACGACTCTCTGATAAACCCAGAAATGGTGTACACAGAACCGGTTAAAGTCCCTACCACCCAGACCAAAGTTATCGATTATCGTAAGTATTAGCGATGCAAGTCTCAGGTTAAGACTATACACACCTACCTCGATTTCGGCCTCCCATAGACACATAGTCATAATACCAATGGGATTCCGAGGGGTCTATCCAGAGCGAAGCTGTTTCCCGTACCATCGGTGAAACACGACCTCCTATCGCACTTGCATAAGTATCCAATACTTATATATATGAGAACTATGCTGTTATGCCCTCACAACGCGCACAAGTGCAATACTAGCCTATTCCGCATTATCGATGTCCAGTCTCGATAATACTACGGCTAGGGATATTTAATGATTAAACCTTCGGGGACTGATACTGTCTCATATCATTCTCAGTCCAGGTACTAATCATAGGGACCTCTCTTCATTTATATATCTATGGTGATCTAATCACAAAATGATGAGAGTGCAATTTCCTTGTCACATAGTTAATTTGCTACAACAACACAATGATCTGTGCAAATAGTGACGCTATGGGTCATAATGTCCAAACATAATGTGCTTTTAAAGATTAGATTCTGAATCTTATCAAAATTGGGTCTCCAAGCCCAACTAACATCCAATGTTTGTTTAATTAAAGTCCGATGGGCTTTCAATTGATTTATAAAGGCTTGGGCTTTGGTCAATGTGGGTCAACCCAATTACCAAGCCCAAATAAGGAATCACCCTTAAGTGCCACAAAATCAATTTCAAGCCCATAAGGCCCATTAATTAAACAAAAAGCGCATTAATAAATTTTAAATATTCCAAATTCCAAATTTAAAATTCAATTGATTAAAGTGTAATTGCATGATTAATTCATTAAATCAAATATTTCAAAAATACCAATTTAATTTATTATTCATCAATTGTTCAAAACATTGTCTAACATTTATTTGAACAAAAATCAAGTCCTTTAACATGTCATTGTTGTATTCGGCCAAGAGAGATTTTTTGCGGTTCGATTTTTTTTTCAATCCAATTGAATCACTAATCTAACATACATATAGATTTTAGGTCATCCAATGAACTTGAAAGCAAAAATTCAATAATAGTGAAAAGACCTCAATTTTCGGTCAAGCATCAACTTTAGGGAAAAAATCATCCAATGTATTTTTCTCAAAATTGAACATGTATTACATCAAATATCATACATTTAATCATGCTTAAGTTATCCAATAAACTTGTGCATGAAAAATTCCAAATCTTCAAATGACCTACACATTCGGCCAATGCATCAATTTTGGGGAAAAAATATCCAACAATTTTCTCAAAATTGATCATGTATTACTTCATATTACAAACATTTAAGCACACTCAAATCATCCAATGAACTTGTGCATGCAAAAATTCAACTTAATGGAAGTGCCTCACATTCGGCTAAAGCAACATTTTGGGGAAAAATCCAATGCATTTTTCTCAAAATTGATCATGTATTATATCATATATTATACATGTAATCATGCTTAAGTCATCAAATAAGCTTGTGCATGAAAAATTTCAAACCAATGGAAGCACCTCCACATTCGGCCAAGACAACATTTGGGAAAAATCATCCAATGCATTTCTTAAAATGATCATGTAATATATCATAATATGCATGCATAAGCATACTTTAGCATCCAATTTCACAAGAACATGCTTCAATCAATTTCCCCAAATTAACACTAATATATTTCATGCTTAAACATGGCTCTGATACCATTGTTGGTTTCTATTATTAGTCCCAAGGAAAGATTAAGCAATAGAAATACAATAATCATACATGCAAAGCTTGAAGGATGGCGGAAACATACTTACAAAGCTATGTGACGAAAATGGTGATGAGGATCCTTGAGCCTCCAAGGATGAAGTTTCGGCCAAGCAAGAAGATGGAGAGAAGCTTCAAATCTTTGAGTATTCCAAGCTCCAAATGCGTTTCCCTATCACCTCTTTGTTCCTTGCTTGTGCTAGCAAAAATAGAGAATGAATGAAAACAATTTTCTGCCTTTGTTTATGCAGCTCACGGCGTGAGCAAGAGAGAAAGAAGAGGAGAGTGTTTCACTTTTAATTTTGTTCCCTTTGCATGTCAAAACCGTGAGACACAAAAGAAATGAAAAGTGATATAATATCTAATACCAAAAGAATTTTTTAATAATGCAAAAAATCCTTCAAAACCGTGCATGGCTTTCCCTCCAAAATGAAATCCATCATTGCCATCATTAACAACACTTTGAGATTAGAGACAATGTATCATCCCTCAAAGGTGACTAGATACATCCTTCATCTATTTGTATCATGTAATGAGATATCGCGATGCGATTTGCGGATACCACTCGATTCAAAATATGAATGTGTCCGCAAACACTTTCGGGCTCGGTTTCGCTAATTCCGAATTAACGAATTTCCGTCGCGACGTGAATTAAATAATTACGCCTTGCGGAATTACTATTCAGTTCGCTAATGAATTAATTCTAAATTAATTCGTTTGCCCGAATTAAAATCCGATTTTAATTCCGCGTCGAAATCTAATTTCGTTTAATAATATATCGAATATATTATTTTACCGATTAATTCCAAATTAATCGATCTCTCTCTCTCTCCTAATTAGGCATTTTATCCAAGATAAAGTTTCTCCATAATTAATCCAAGATTAATAAAGTTCGAATCAAACGTCATAGGTGAATCTTCAGGAAGCGACCCAAGAGATCTCCGGATATGTTGGCAGTAAATACGGTCGTTGGATAATCCAAACACGTACGTACCTCGTACTACGTCTTTACCGATTCACAAGACAAGGTTGGCTTCTAGCAAAGCGCCATGCCTACCCAATTCTCCAGAAATATTCTTACTGGAATATAAGATCTTTATCAAGCGTAGTATACCGCAGTATCGCGTACATCGATCCAGTATCGAACGATCACATGTTAGGCCTGAGGCTGGAAGTGTGTCTGCCCCGTACGAAACATATATCGGACATCAAACAACTAGTCTCTTTAAATCGGACAATCCTGACCTAGTCATATTGTCCTGACGGTTGCAACCTTTTATAGAGTACTAGTTCTGCGTCCTGCGCAATCATCAACTCCATATGTCTGAAGTGATACTTCCATCTTGACATCACACCCAGTACACTACGATTCCTGATAAACCCAGAAGTGGTGAACACATAACCGGTTAAAGTCCCCACCACCAAAACCAAAGTTTACCGATTGTCGCAAGTACTAGCGATGCAAGTCTCAGGTTAAGACCATATACACCTACCCTGATGCGGCCTCCCATAGACACGCAGACATACTACAAAGGGATTCCGCGGGGTCTATCCAGAGCGAAACTGTTTTCCGTACCATCGGTAAAACACAACCTCCTATCGCACTTGCATAAGTATCCAATACTTAAATATATGAGAACTATGCCGTTGTGCCCTTACAACATGCACAAATGTAATACTAGTCTATTCCGCATTATCGATGTCCGATCTCGATAATACTCCGACTAGGGATATTTAATGATTAAACCTTTTATATTGATACTGTCTCATATCATCTCAATACGGAACTAATCATACGGACTTTTGCCATTAATATATCAAAGTAAATAATTTTACAAAACGGCAAAAGGCAATTTCATTATCACATAGTTAATTTTGTACAATAATACAATATCATTTACAAAACAGTGACGCTATGGGTCATAATGTCTAACACTTATATACACAAGAATCATTTTTGTTTTGAATTAAATCATATACCATTATGATTACATCAAAGCAATAATTCCAAGAACGCAATGTTTGCTTCAATCCATCCATGGATCGAATAACCTGCAAACCTTGTTTGCATGTTTTGGTACGATAAAACCGTCAGGATGTGTTTAAACATCCTCCAAAAGGTTTCCGTTAAGGAAAGCGGTTTTGGCGTTCAGCTGCCATATTTCATAAATGAAACATGCAGCATCAGCAAGCATTATCCAAATGGATTTAACCATGGCAACGAGTAAAAGGTTTCATCGTAATCGACACAATGTTGATAACGAAACCTTTTTGCTACAAGCCCAGCTTAGTACGTTAGTATGTTGCCTTCCATGTATGTCTTCCTTGAAGACTTATATAGAACCAGTAGGCACAATGCCTTGCGGTACATCAACTAGTATCCAAACTTGGTTGTTAACATGGAATTTATTTCGGACTTCATGGCACTTTTCCATATTAGGGAGTCGATTCCTTGTATCACTTCCTCATACGTAGTCAGTTCGTATTCCTTAATAAGATTGACATCTTTATGAGGTGAGATCAGAAACCCATACCCCAGGTTGTTTTCTGACTCTCTCCGACTTACGTGGTTCTTGTGTATTCAAAGATTATTGGTATAGTTTCATCCTTGATGAACTATTTATGTTCCATTAAGGAATCGGTGCCTGGAATAGTATTACTCCGATTTTCATTGAGTTTTACTTTCCTCCTACTTACCAATGTATATCGGTATTCCTCTTAGGAAAACCGCATGGCGAGCAACAATTACATTGTTCTCTAGTGAGTTGTATAAGTACTATACTTAGGTTTCCCTAGGATAACCTACAACTTAGGCACTTATCCGATTTGGGTTATGGTTTGGTATCATCCAAACTTATGCCTAGTATACCCAAATCTTCAGGAATGAGGAAACCCGGTTTCTTTCATGTTCATATCTTATATGAAGTCTGTCTAACAGATTTTATGGAACCTTATTCAAAATAAGTTTTGCACTGTTTAAAGCTTATCCTTTGAAGGAAATGGTAGCTCAGAGCGACTCATGATTAACCTTATCATGTCTAACAAAATTCGATTTCTCAGTTCAGACACACCGTCAAAACTGATGTTCTCATGGAGGAGTCCTCATTGAAAGAATATTATACTCTTTCAAGTATTTAAGAAACTTATTGCTTAGGTATATTCATCACGGTCTAACAGTGATGGTTTAACTACTTGCCGATCTTGTTTTGTCTATTTCGTGTCGAAACTCTTTGATTTCATCACAAGTTTCTGATCCCGTGTTTCAAAAGAAACACATAACCATAACGCGATGCCACATCCGTAAAGGTCACGAAACATTCATATCCACCTCTAGCCTGTTGGACAAAATGACCCATAGCGTCACTATTTGCACAGATCATTGTGTTGTTGTAGCAAATTAACTATGTGACAAGGAAATTGCACTCTCATCATTTATGATTAGATCACCATAGATATATAAATGAAGAGAGGTCCCTATGATTAGTTCCTGGATTGAGAATGATATGAGACAGTATCAGTCCCCGAAGGATTAATCATTAAATATCCCAAGACGGAGTATTATCGAGACTGGACATCGATAATGCGGAATAGGCCAGTATTGTACTTGTGCACGTTTGAGGGCACAACGGCATAGTTCTCATATAGATAAGTGTTGGAGACTTATGCAAGTGCGATAGGAGGTCGTGTTTCCCGATGGTACGGGAAACAGCTTCGCTCTGGATAGACCCTTCGGATCCCATTGGTATTATGACATATGTTCTATGGAGGCCGAAATCAAGGTAGGTGTGTATAGTCTTAACCTGAGACTTACATCGCTAATACTACGATATCGATAGACTTTGGTCTTGGTGGTACAGGCTTTAACCGGTTCTGCGTACACCACTTCTGGGTTTATCAGAGAGTCGTAGTGTATTGGGTGATGTCAAGACGGAAGTAATCACTCCAGTCATAGTGGAGATGATGTCACGCAGGATACGGTATTAGTGCTCTTAAGTGCTGTGCGGCCATCGGGATATTATGACAAGGTCATGTATATCCGATTATAGAGACTATTTACCAGACATCCGACATGTGCTTCGTACGGGGCAAACACTATCCAGCCCTAGGCCCTAGCACGTGACTATCCGATACTGGGCCGATATACACAATAAATGTATACTACGCTTGATACAGATCTTAAATATTCTTAGATGAATATGACCGGAGAATTGGGTAGACTTGGTGCTTTGCTAGAAGCCAACCTTGTCTTGTAAATCGGTAAAATGTAGTACTTGGTACTCACGTGTTCGGATAGTCCGATGACCGATTTGACTGTCAACATATCCGGGGATCTCATGGGGTCGCTTCCCAAAGATTCATCGATGACGTATGACTCGCACTTATATTAATCTGGGATTAATATGATGAGAGAGAAAATTAATCTGGGATTAATTTCGGAGACACTTTATCTAGGATAAATATCAATTGAAGAGAGAGAAACATTGATTTGGAATTAATCGAGGAATTAATATATTTGATATATTAAACGAAATTAGATTTCGACGCGGAATTAAAATTAGATTTTAATTCGGGCGAGCGAATTAATTTAGAATTAATTCGTTAGCGATCTGAATAGTAATTTCGCTAGGCATAATTATTTAGTTCTCGTCGCGACGGAAATTCGTTAATTCGGAATTAGCGAAATTGAGCCCGAAAGTGTTTGCGGAAACATTCGTATTTTGAAACGGGTGGAATCCGCAAATCACATCGCGATATCTCATTACTTGACACGAATAGATGATGGATGTATCTAGTCACCTTTATGGGATGATACATTGTCTCTATTCTCAATGTATGATGATGATGCCATTTAATGAATTTTTGGAGGGAAAAAGCTTTACACGTTTTTTGAAGAGTTTTTATCTAAAAATTCATTTTGGTATATGATACATCATTATTGCTTTTCTCATTTCCTTCTCACGTTTTGAAACAAAATAAAAGGAAATTGAAAAGGCAACAACTCTCTCCTCTTCTTCTCCTCTCTTCTCTCACGCCATTTTCTGTTTCTGGTTTTTTCTTGGACTGCCGTGAACAAAATGGAGGGAAGCAGTGTGTTTTGTGGCAAAACAAGAGTGCTAGCACACTCCGGGATCATGC
>SKCR01008975.1:0-44587 GCA_019454045.1 Zanthoxylum bungeanum | reverse complement strand
ATTTATTTTCCAGAATCTTGTTTTTATTTTCGCCGATCTGGCAGAGGGACGCCCATGCCAGATTCGGTAGGGTTTCAAAAGGTTGATTCACTTCCCTTCTGGGTAAATCCCACCTGATTAATCGGCTCGGGGCTGGATGCGTTCCGCCGAGGCCACTTGATTAATCGGCTCGGGGCTGGATTCGTTCCGCCGAGGCCACTTGATTAATCGGCTTGAAGCTGGATTCGTTCCGCCAAGGCCACTTAGTTATTCGACTGGGTCGGGTTACGTCCCACCGAGTCAGCCCTTCGGACTGGGGACGTAACATTCCCCCAGGTCCAGTGTCTTCCACAGTGTGTCTTTCGGACGGGGGTCCAACCGAGTCAGCCCTTCGGACTGGGGACGTAACATTCCCCCAGGTCCAAGTGTCTTTCTCAGCTCGGGGTCGGGGTACGTCCCACCGAGTCAGCCCTTCGGACTGGGGACGTAACATTCCCCCAGGTCCAAGTGTCTTTCTCAGCTCGGGGTCGGGGTACGTCCCACCGAGTCAGCCCTTCGGACTGGGGACGTAATATTCCCCAGGTCCAAGTGCCTCTCTTCACTCGGGGTCGGGTTACGTCCCACCGAGTCTACCTCTTCGGTCTGGGGACGTAACATTCCCCCAGGTCAAAGTGTCTTTCTCAGCTCGGGGTCGGGGTACGTCCCACCGAGTCAGCCCTTCGGACTGGTGACGTAACATTCCCCCAGGTCCAAGTGCCTCTCTTCACTCGGGGTCGGGGTACGTCCCACCGAGTCAGCCCTTCGAACTGGGGACGTAACATTCCCCCAGGTCCAAGTGCCTCTCTTCATTCGGGGTCGGGTTACGTCCCACCGAATCAGCCCTTCGGACTGGAGACGTAACATTCCCCCAGGTCCAAGTGCCTTTCTCAACTGGGGGTTGGGTACGTCCCACCGAGTCTACCTCTTCGGACTGGGGACATAACATTCCCCCAGGTCCAAGTGTCTTTCTCAGCTCGGGGTCGGGGTACGTCCCACCGAGTCAGCCCTTCGGACTGGGGACGTAACATTCCCCCAGGTCCAAGTGCCTCTCTTCATTCGGGGTCGGGTTGCGTCCCACCGAGTCAGTCCTTCGGACTGGGGACGTAACATTCCCCCAGGACCGAGCATCTCTCACAGCTCAAGACAGGATCACATGCCACCGAGCACATCATCGTTAGCTTAGAGGCAAAATTTTCTCCTCACAATCAAGATTGGATCAGTTAGAGGTCAAGACCTCTAAATCTCTAGTACATATATTACAGAGGAGGAGTCATTCCTAGTTTGGACAACAAGAGGAACTTCATCTCCTGATGGAACGACCCAAGTAAGCAATTTGCTTTGAGGTGGAGAATCGTTCTGAATAGAATCAGCATCTCCAATAACCGAGGATATGAAGATAGAAACAGAAGACTTAGTTGATGGCGAAGGTAATTTCTCTGTGATTTCTGGAGCGACCACCAGCAAGGCGATCAGCACACCATCTTTATATAGTTCCCGGCACCAACTTGCATACTCGTTGGAACCGAGAACTAGGGGACAGATGTTGATGGTGTTTTCAGGCACTATGTTGTTTAAGCAGCACGACAAGGGTAAAAAAGGTAATTCACTTCTCAGTCAAGATTATTAATGCCGACCCGACCACTAAAGAGTCAACAGTAAGAGGCCGGGAACTTTACGGTTAGTGACCGAGCACTTGAGTTAGATGACCGGGCAATTATCAGGTCGACAGCAGCATTCTCAGTACAAAAGACTATTATGACCGACCACATGAAGACCGAGCATAGGGCAAGACATGTTCGGGAAAATAAGGCATTCTATCCATACAAGATAAGATAATAAGTTATCCTACTTTCATGGGGTAAACTAGTAAGTCAATGTCCTAGTATGATAAAGAAAGTAAAGGTAGTTTTGATTATGAATCCTTATGGGAAAATAGAATAGTTTCAACTAGGAAATTCTTATAGGAGAAGGAATATGATTTCTACACTATTATAAATAGGAGGGCAGAGTATGTGTAAAAGAGATCAAAAATACGGGATATGAATCTTCAAGCTCTGACTTGTAGAAAACAAAAAGAGACCCGAAAAGAGTGTTTAAGTAATAAAAGTATCATCCTGTTTGTGTCCGTGGACGTAGGTCGGATCCAAATCCACCGAACCACGTTAAATCTCCTTGTTGATTTGTGTGTTTATCTGTTTTTTGCTAAATTTGCTTTTGGTCCCCCATAACCAAACAAATTCACTATTGAAGGAGGATTTACTCGGGAGTGATATCCCATATTACCCTGAGACCAAAATCCGCCGTCAACATTATTAATATTATAAATATAATATATATATATATAGATATATATATAATATATTTATTTATTTATAATACATTATAATCATTACTTATAACTATTTATATATTAAAATCATACAACTAAAATGAATTCGTTCAATTTGACTAAAATAAAATATATATTTTTTTATTTAAATAATTTTGGGAAATCGTCCATCCATTCAAAAAAATATATATTAAATTTTACATACACCAAAAATAAGCTGGATATAAAATATTTTTTTCATAAATTGAGATAGAGATATGATAATTTTAAAATGAGAAATATTTTCATATTTTATCTTAATTTTAAGTGGATGGATTATGATTGTCCAGTAATATTATTTTTTTTTTGGATTTCAATTTGCTTTAATTTGAATATTTAAAAAAAAAAGGAAAAAGAAAATCAAACCGAATCACAGTTCCAGCTGAACCTGCGAAACACTCGATCATTAACCCCCTTATCCTTAAAACCTAGATAGTCTTGGTCTCCAAGTCCTTACCCAACTTCACATTCGTTATATAAAAAGGCATCGTTACTTTCTTCTCTTTCCTATCCGAATAAATTTCGCTAACGTAATGGAATGATTCGGACCGTTCGTTCAGATCCGAATCCGAATTCCAAATTCAACTAAATTCTCACAATCCCAACTCCAGACCTAAATCCGAACCGAAATGACTCGGCGCTGCTCGCATTGCAGCCACAACGGCCACAACTCTCGGACCTGCCCCAACCGCGGGGTCAAGATCTTCGGGGTCCGATTGACTGACGGGTTGATCCGAAAGAGTGCTAGCATGGGCAATCTCAGCCACTACGCCGGTTCGAGTTTTGGTCATAAAAGTAATAACGCATCAAATACTCCCGGTTCGCCCGGTGATACGCCGGATCATCATGCTGACGGCTATGCGTCGGAGGATTTCGTCCCCGGGTCGTCGTCCAGCCGCGAACGCAAAAAAGGTTGTTTTATTTATTTATTTATTTATTGGATTATTGGTTCTTTAGATTTAAGTTCGAATTTTGTAATTAAAATTTAAGTTTCTTAGTTCATGGAGTTTGCAAATTTAGATTTCAAAATCATCTTTTGGTTTGCTAGCAGCTCTTGTTAAGGTAGTTTTATAACTTTATGGGTATTTTAACTGTTTATTTTCTAGGATAATTCGACAGCATGTAATTTTTTGTTGATGACATGTTTGGAAAAAATTACTCACTGGCAGCTTTGATTTTACTTCAAATTTTCGGGCTCCGACTCCGTGCTACAGATGAAATTGAAAGGAATATGTATTTGATTGATGTTTATGTCTTTGGTTCCTGCAAATGAAATTGGCTTGTGTTGTAATGTCGAATACTAAGAAGGATGTCCTTTTATCGAGCTATGTCCGTTTAAATTTATTGGCTTTTGATCTCTTTGGTTTTCAAGCAGAAGGAATGGAATTAGAAAACTGATTGTTCCGTGTAAAATTTGATTTAAGAACGGAGCATGATGCTCTGAATTCCCCTTAAATTCCAGAGTTACTGCCAAGAACCCATTAGCATCTTACAACCGTATATCATTTGCTTGCACTGTGTATGTCCTGTTTTTCTTCTGAGTAGCTTTTATAATTTTGTTGTGCAGGTGTCCCGTGGACTGAAGACGAACATAGGATGTTTCTACTTGGTCTACAGAAGCTTGGCAAAGGTGATTGGCGTGGAATTGCTCGCAATTATGTTGTTTCTCGAACGCCCACACAAGTAGCCAGCCATGCTCAGAAATATTTTATCAGGCAAAGCAATATATCTAGGAGAAAAAGACGTTCCAGCCTGTTTGATATTATTGCAGATGAAGTTAGTATTCTAGCCCTCTCTTTCTGTCTCTTGTATGCATTGATTGGGATATCATATGTTGCATGCATGCCTGTACACATGTGCGCATGGAAAAGATACTGGATAATGCCTGTTACTGGTTGTGGATCGCATTGTTAGACCTTTGTTTTCTGAAACTTTTTCGATCTATTTTCTGACCTCAATCTACTGCTAATATGAAGAAATAATTGCAGCTGCGCATGTTTGTTTACTGTCGAATCTGGTTCTGGTAGTAAAAGATTCCACTATGTCTGGAAAATCTGAATTGTAAATTTGCTTCGATAGAGCAATTGCCTTTCTGCTTCTATTTCGGGGAACTGTCACTTTGGAAACTTTGTTCCTCTCTGTTTCTGAAAGCATGTGCATTTTTTTATTTGTCGGAGACAGGAGGTGTTTCCCCCTGGCTATTAATGCATCCTCATTTTTTTTCTCATGATTATGCTTTTAAACTATCCCCTACTGTAGGGTTGCTAACTATTCTCGGTGTCTGTCACATTTTTGCAGCCACTCGACACTCCAGTTGCAGCACAAGACTTATTCTCTGCCAGCCATCCCCAGGGTGAAACACAAAGCAACAACCCACTGCCTGCTGCTCCCGCTTTGGATGAAGAATGTGAATCAATGGATTCTACCAACTCCAATGATGGAGAACCTGCCCCCCCAAAGCCTGAAAGCTCACAGTCCTGTATCCCAATGATGTATCCTGCATCTTATATCTCGCCATTCTTTCCATTTTCTTTTCCATATTGGCCAGGGTGCAATACCGAGCCAACACCGAAGGAAACCCATGAAGTTCTCAAGCCTACAGCAGTACATTCAAAAAGTCCCATAAACGTTGATGAACTGGTTGGCATGTCGAAACTGAGTTTGGGAGAATCTATCGGTCAGTCTGGCCCATCTTCTCTCTCATTGAAACTTGTTGAAGGGTCGACGAGGCAGTCAGCTTTCCATGCTAATCCAGACTCTGGCAGTTCTGGTATGAATTCAAGCAGCAGTCCTATCCACGCACTCTAAATCTAAAGGTGGCCTTTGCTGGGATTGATCATTGATGGTAGCTCCATGCTGATGAGCTCAACAAATTTACTGTTAATACAAAAACTAATAATGTGGAGTCGGATTTGGGTCAAGTCATATATTTCTTTGTGCAATTACCTTTAATAATGTAGTTCGTTGGTATCATTAACTTAATTCAGATCTTAGGTTGTAGCTTGTAGCATCTTTGCTAGAAATTATTTGAATCTTTAACGATTTGTGTTTGCCTTAACTTATTAGTTCGCTTCATTTGGCTCATGTTGATCATGGCTCATTTTGAGATTGTGGTTTGACCTGCGGTGGTGTGATAAAATTATGTTTCGGTCAATACATAATTTTTAAATATTTAATTAATGATAAAAAAAATTATGATTAATAATCGTGATTTTTTTAAAAAACTGACTTTTACGAAAGTTAAAATTTTTAGATTTTCTCCACAATCAAAATATTATAACCATAAAATAAAATTATATAATATTATTTATTCCTCATATTTTTTCATCACAACACCAACAGAGCCATTGTCCCCTTCGCGGCCACTGAATTTAGTGAGCAATACTCGGGGTAATCGATCTCTCGATGGTCACTGGGTTGCTATCAGTAATGGCTTCTTCAGGTAGATTTAGGATTGATTCATAGCTCTCTTTGGATACAATTCAACTTATTTGTCAAGAAACACTTCTAAAAAAGTCAAGGGTTGAGAATTTGATTATGTTATTGGACATTGAGAAGTAAAAAAATAATGAAGTGATGAATTTCTTCACAAAATCTTCAAAATTTACCTATTAATTTGTAATAAAACTGTCATTTACGAATTGGAGCAAGAAACCATCTCATCGAAAACCCTAAATCCCACAATGCCAAACCACCAAAGCCCTAACCCCCAGATAAGAAATTCCTCTTTTACGTCGCCCCTCCTACACAGTGGATTCAGCAATCAACTTGGAGAATTCAAGATGCAACCCTATGTTATAATTTATTTGCAACATGAACTTTAACACATGAACTTAGAATATAATTTTATGAATTAATCGGATGATTCAGGGAGCGTACCTGATTTATAATCCATATCGGCAATGGAAATTTCTGTAGATCTGTTGATAATTTGTACTGAGGAGATCACCATCTATTCCTCACTTCTTGATGGTGAGAAACTTACTTGCCCTTATTAAGCTTCCTTATGCCTTTTATGAAAGCCTATGCTTTCTTTTCTCTCTTCTCTCCATATTTTCCTTATGATTGCTTACGACAATCTCTCTCTTACACACACAACCATAGCCCAACATATGCATTATATATATGTAAATGGTGATGAGATGTGAAGCTTATCAAATAAGCTTCACATCACATAAAATAATGCATTTACGTAATAGGGAGAGAGTGAGAAATATCTAAAGTCCTTATGAAGCTTATTGAGTAAGTTATATAGGGGAGTGAGGGTGAGACCTTAGCTCACTAATTTATGGAGTGTAATGGTCTCACCCATCAAAAGTCCATAACAAATCCAGAGTCCGCTCTAATATCCACACATCAAATAATAGAGTGCAGCCCACTTTATTAGATCAGACAATTGGGCTTCACAGTTTCTATTACAAAACCAATTATCTTAGCGCTTTATTAAAACATGTATCATAATTAATATAAGCTCATAATTAGAATAAAATATTCTAACATTCTCTCACTTGGGCGATATCAATTGTGGATGTTTTAATGCTAAGAAAACTTTATGGATCCAATATTGGTTCAGAAACAACTCTAGTAAACCATTTCGTCCAATAAGATCTTAGATATATAATCATGGCGGTACCTACATTAAAATGCAACATAGTCCCTTCTATGGTCACGTATATCAAACAACCTTATCGACATGAACAAGATGTGATAGAGCATTAAGATACAATAGCACTCACTTTATGATCTAAAATTAATTTGCCATTTTCTCTTATCGGTCACCAATTTCTCTACCTTATGCAGCCCAAGCCGCATGAGAAATCAAGGCTTAAATAATAAGCATGTATGTCTTTTATTACTTTATTATTTCGAGATAAACTTTATGTGTCACAAGACATACCAACAAGCCTTTGTAACTTTATGTCCCCAAGCCAATGCTTATGACTGACACTCATCATAAGACTTTACACAGTGATATATCAAACAATAAACTTTAATAACTTCCAATGAAGATGTACATTTATAGATAATCATTGCAAAATACACAAAATATATGTACACATGTACAAATAAAATAACATAGAGCAATGATGCCTCCCACTAACCTAAGGTATCAAAAGACTTTATCAAACCATACAAGCAACATGCTTATAAAAACAATGGGTCGAAGACCTTTGATCAAAGGATCAACAATCATATCATCTGTACCGATATGCTCTACAATAATGTCACATTTCTTAACTAGCTCCTTAATTGTCAAGTATTTGACCTCAATATTCTTTGACCCAGTGATATTCTTATTTTTTTGCAAATAATATAGCTGAAAGATTATCACAATATAACCTTATAGGTCTAGAAATGGAGTCAACAACTGACATTTCTTTAATGAAATTTCGTAGCCAAACAGCCTGTGACGTTGCACCAAAACATGCTACAAACTCAGAATGCATTGTGGAAGAAGTTACTAGTGTCTTCTTGACACTTTTCCAAGATATAGTTCCACCTGCTAGAATAAACACATATCCTGAGGTAGATTTTCTATCATCTGAACAACCAGCAAAGTCAGAATCTGTATACCTTACTAGTTCAAGATTCGCAACCTTTCTGTGTGTCAACATGTAATCTTTAGTCCCCTTAAGATATCTAAAAACTCTCTTGGTAGTAGTCTAACGTTCCTTTCCGGGATTATATAAAAATCTTCCCAGTACACCAACTGCAAATGCAATGTCAGGTCTAGTGCATACATGTTCATACATCAGGCTTCCTACTGCACTAGCATATGGCAATGCCTTCATGGACTTTCCTCAACCTCATTCTCAGGTGACTGTGTCAGGCTGAATTTATCATTTTTAGCAATCGGCACATCCTAATATCTACAATCATGCATACTGAATCTCTTCAGTATCCGCTCAATGTATGCTTTCTGAAAGAGACCTAATACCTTTCGAGTTCTATCTCTGTGGATTTCAATACCCATAACAAAATATTTTCTCTAAGATCTTTCATATCAAAATGCCTAGACAATTATTGTTTTACCTCATGCAGCGTTCCTAGATCGTTACATGCAAGCAAAATATCA
This sequence comes from Zanthoxylum bungeanum, assembly GCA_019454045.1. NCBI lineage: Eukaryota > Viridiplantae > Streptophyta > Magnoliopsida > Sapindales > Rutaceae > Zanthoxylum > Zanthoxylum bungeanum. The sequence goes on along the minus strand of SKCR01008975.1, from coordinate 36,125 downwards.
TCTACATAGAGAATGAGAAAGGTATATTTGCTCCCACTGATCTTGATATACATGCATCTATCAACTTTACTTTCCACAAAGCTTAAAGAGGAGATTACATTGTCAAACTTTAGGTACCACTGACGTGAGGCTTGTTTCAAACCATAAATAGACTTTTTAAGTCTACAAACAAGATGATCTTCACCATCTTTCTGAAATCCTTCAGGTTGTACCATATAGACCTCTTCGCTTAATTCTCCATTTAGGAATACAGTTTGAACATCCATCTGATGTAGCTCTAAATCATAATGAGCTACTAGTTCCATGATTACTCTAAATGTATCTTTAAAAGATACAGGAGAAAAAGTTTACAGTATAATCAATTCCTCCTCTCTGAGTAAATTCCTTGGCAACAAATCTGGCTTTAAACCTCTCAATATTCCATTTGGAGTCTTTCTTGGTCTTATAGACCCATTTACAGCCAATAGGTCTACAACCTTCAGGTAATTCAACAAGCTCACACACACCATTATATCCCATATATTGCATTTCATCTCTCATTGTATTCCACCATATATCAGATTGAGAACTAGAAACAACTTCTTTAAAAGTTGTTGGATCAGTGCAATGGCTTATGTCATAATCAATCTCATTTAGATAAACTTCATAATCAGAGGGAAAAGCAGAGCGCCTTACCGTGGTTGACCTTCTTAATGGAACCTCTGCAGCTACATCCTGTAATATGGCGTAACCTCGTTTACCTGTATGGGTTCCTCCTCCATAACTGGATTAGTTGCAGGTGTAGGTTCCAAGGTCTCAGACTGTATGGGTATAGGTATATGAACTATTCTGGTATGTTGTCCTTGATTTGAGATTTTTGTATGATTATCATTATCAGCCACATCAAATTCCAAGAACTTAGTTGTTTGTGATTCTACAATCCTATAACTTCATTCTCTACAGTAGAATCTGTAGCCTTTAGAATGATTAGGGTATCCTATAAAATAGCAATGCGTAGATCTGGATTGCAACTTACCTTCAATGGGATTATAAAGGCGTACTTCTGAAGGACATCCCCAAACACGAAGGTGACTCATGCTAGGTTTCCTACCAGTCCATATTTCAAAAGAAGTTCTAGAAACAGACTTACTTGGAACTCTATTAAAGATGTATAAGGTTGTTTTAATTGCCTCACCCCAAATGAAGTCTGGTAGATTAGTTCTAGACATCATACTCCTTACCATCTATTGAAGGGTGCGATTCCACCTTTTGGCCAAACCATTCTGTTCAGGACTACCTGACATAGTAAATTGACTTACTATTCCACAATCTTCTAAGTATCTGGCAAACGGTCCCTTTATTTGTCCACTGACCCCCTGTTTATCATAATACTCACCACCCCGGTCAGACCTAACAATCTTGATAATTTTCCCAGCTGTTTCTCAACTTCAGTCTGAAGATCTTGAATTTATCAAGGGCTTCAGACTTTTCCTTAATCAAGTACTGATATCCATATCGGGAAAAATCATCAATGAATGTTATATAATACTTATTATTGTAAATTGTGGGTGAGTGATAAGGTCCGCTTATGTCTGTATGAATAATTTATAAGAGATTGAGCTACGAGTGGATTCCTTTTTCTTATTTTGGTTAGTTTACCCTTACAACAATCAACACATATTTCTATGTCACTAAAGTCAAGAGTAGGTAGGATATTGTAGGCATTGCATTTTTGCATACCAGCCCAATGATGAGCCTCGTACGAGAGGCACACCTTTTAAGTCGCGGGAGTCGCGGGAAAACGGACAACGGAAGGGAAAAGTCAAGAATTGACGTTTTGTGGATTTTTGTTCGCTCGCTTAACCTTGGGTTTGCTCGTTGAGCTTCTGTATCAAAATTATCTCCGGCCCGGTCACAACAAAACACACTCCCTCCATGCCCCATTCACGGCACCATACAAGTAATTCCTCCTCCATTTGTCAAACACTTCATTCCAAAACCCCACCTTGCCTTTTCTCTCAACTTGCCACCTTTTCCACCTTTCCAGCACACCACACACATCTTCACTCCATCATTCAAGTGCCCCACACGCCCATAACAAATAAAGAAACACATACCACACATTCCACCAGACACAAAACAACAAAAGCACATACCCCCCCCATACACTCCCACGTGAGCCATGCCACACCCACACCAATCATGCATCTCCCCCCAAGCCAAAAAGCCACATACAAAAAAACCAAGATTCCCATGACCCACGCCCATAATGCCACATTTTCCCAAATAATAAACAAAAGGACACGCACCAAACGAGAGGAGGAGACAGCTCTCGGCAAGCCTCCATTATGTCCTTCATACACATGAAACCAGCCCCCTGAAAAATCATTATCATTCATATCATTATCCTCGCACCATAATAAGCCCCTCATCCAGCAGCCCATGATGCCACCTAACTCCTTCACATATCACCCACACCTTCATCACTCAAACAGGACACACTTCACACATTCCATCATCATCTATCCTCCTGCACCAGCCTGCAACTCACGCCATAACTGCCTCTACACAGCCTATGTCTCACGCCGTAGCACCCTCCACGAACCTTCACGCCCGGTAGCCAACAGCCCCTCATCAAACTGCCGAACCCAACCTTCAGCTATGTAGCCACATGCATGTGTTAAATGCAACAGTGAAGCAGTCTCCATCTCTCCCATGATAAAAACGAACCAAACTGAACTTATCAGCCCTCACTTTGAACAACAGCTCACCGCCTTGATAAAACCGTAACAGCCCCCACCTTCAACGACGAACAGCTCACTGCCATATTCATCATCATTCACGCATCTTGGAGGCACCATTTGGACACGTTCACGCACCTGGAAGCTACCCTCAAAACAACCTTCACAACCCTCCCTCATCCTAACACACACGCACAAGCAAAGGAGGACCTTTCGTGCAACCTCACTAGCACCCAACTCAGCCCCTATCTTCTTCACCACTCTCGGCAGCCCTTGATCAATCATCACTGCTTCTTTCAACAGCCACACAGCTCACGCCATTGTTCACGCCAAATTCACGCCACCATCCCTCATTTCAGCTCCTTGAGTCATGACAAAAAACTGCACCCAAATAGCCTCTATCATTCACGCCAAACCAGTCCCTGAAACACACATATCCCTCACTACAAATTGCCCAGTAGATACCGAAAATAATGCCCCAAAACAGCCCCAGTAACTCACGCACAAAACACCTCTGAACTGCCAACACTTCACGTAGATTAGCCCTGAATGTAGCCTCCAACTTCATGTAAAATTCAACCCTATAGCCTACCCATGCGTACATGAAATAAACCAACTCAACCTCACTGCCTCACTTGCTTCTTCACGTGAACCATGAATAATAAACCCTCACAGCCCATGCATGCCATGCACACGTGAAATCTACCTTCCCAAAACCCTCCATGCATGCGTGAACTACACTGCCCCAATAACCCTTGAAACCCTAGACATGCACACGTGAAAATTCCCCTGGAACCATGAGAAAAATTGTCCCCAAAACCGCGAGTAAAACAGAGAAAACAGCGAGCGGAAACCGTGGGTGAAAACAGCAAAAAACAGAGGAAACAGTGGACCAGTAAAAACAGTGAAAATAGAGAAAATAGTGAACCTGTGAAAACAGTAGAAACAGCGGACCAGTGAAAGCAGCGAAACGATATCCCTTCCGGCACCGTGGAACGCACTCCCGGAAAGCGACTTAAAAGGTAAGACCTGAGGGCACCCTTTTATTTATTATCCTTTATTTTTTAGTTATTTTATTACTTTATTTCGCATGAGTATTGTGAATTGGTGCATGATGTGATTTCCGGGTGAACGGAACATGTGTTCTCTCTTGTGGTATATCGGATGGAAACCCGGACGTAAATTCCGTAGCCGAATCCGAATGGACGGTATTGCGGTTTGCACTCGGGATACAATGCCACGTATCACTTGAGAGACACACGTATTTCGTTTCATCCAAAATTTGTATTTGAGCATGTTATAGTCTTTAGGTTATTCATTTATTATTTAAAGCATGATTTAATTTAGTTTGTTATTTATTTGCTAAAGCATATTTAGGTTGTTCCTTATGCATGTTATTAGTTTATGATGTGTTTGGATAATGATTTATACATGTTGATTTAATGGTTCAATATGCTCATTGTGTTACATTGCGTGGAGTTATTTGGATGAAAGCAAGTTATGCTAGTGCCGTTGGGGGATGCAGGGAGCCGTTTGGCTCCCTGCCAAAAAAAAAATTAAAAAAATAAAAAAAAATATTTTTATTATATAAAATAAAAATTACTATGTACCCCTAATAACGGTAATAAAACGGTTATATTTAGGGGCATTTTTGGTATCAAAAAAATTCTAAATTCTATAAATATGATTCATTTTTCATAATTTCATCACACCAAATTCTCAACTCTCTCATTTTCTATAAATCTCTTATTCGCAATTATTCAATTTTCTTATTTTTCTTCCTAATTTCTCAAACGAAAAATGGCAAGCTCATCTGAGAACATTATGTCAAATATGCCAACCCAAGAGAGCGGCCCTAGTGCCAGTGCACAATCACGGAGAAGAGAAGTTAAGGCTCGGTCCTCGGATATTTTCAAAATTCATTTTACTTTGGAACGCCTAGAAGATGGTTCACAACGAGCAATTTGCAACTATTGTGGGGTTATCTATAAATTTTCAGATGGATACGGCAATATGATCAAACACATGGAAAAACATCATCCGGTTGAATTTGGCATTGATACGACGCAGACTCAAATGGCCAGGTATGCATCATCTAGTAGAGGTACGAGTAGTGTTGATTTATTTAAATATTCTGATGCAAAAATAGAGAAGAATTTGCGAAATAACTTGTATGGCACATCTTTCTTAAGCTTTGGTGAAAAACTTCATTTTACTAATTACGTGCATAATGCTTTAAACCCTGCTGCATGTAGAATGTCTCGAAACACAACAAAACGTCATATTTTCAAATTATATAAAGATGGTAAAATTATTTTAAATGAAATATTTAAAGAGATGAAAGGTCGTATTTCTATATGTTCTGATATTTGGAGTGACCATTGGCAAACACACTCATACATGGGTGTGACTTGTCATTGGATTGATGCATCATTTACCATGCAAAAAAGACTTATTGCATTTAGAGTTTTTGATGACCAACATACTGCACAAAATATTTATAAAATGATGAAGGTAATTTTTGATGAATATGGTTTAGTAGAAAAAATTTTAACAATTGGATTTGATAATGCATATGCAAATACTGCATCCATTAATGATTTAAAATCCTTATGTGAACCAAATTAGGGGGTCGATTTTTTCATATTCGTTGTACATGTCATGTCCTAAACTTATGTGTGCAAGACGGTTTAAAATTATTATCTCCTTCCTTGATCCAATTAAAATGGCACTTAATTGTATTTGGTCATATTCTCAAGTTAGGAGAGAATAGACCAAGTTTTGTAAAATAAATGGTATTAAACCGATTAAATTTCTAGAGATGTTCCAACACGTTGGAATTCTACTTATTTTCTTTTATGTTAAGCATTTCAATACAAAGGTGCATTATGTAGTTTTTTTTTCTCAACATGTTCAAAATATCACACTTTATCCTAGTCAATGGGATATTTGTGAAATTTTTTTAGATATTTTAAGAGTTTTTAATGATGCTATTTTAGTTTTTAGCGGTGTTTATTATCCTACAGCACATTTATTTCTTCTTGAGAGTTTGAATATTGTTGGCACTCTCGATGAGCATGTTGACAGTGACGACCCTAATGATCTTGTTTTGCTCGAAGCCATTACTGTTATGAAGGTAAAATGGTTGCATTATTTTAGAGAAATTCCTTTACTTTATCTTATTGCTGCTGTTTTTGATCCTAGATTTAAATTAGAAGGTTTGAATGGTGGTTTACAAGCTTACTATGGTTATTTAGGAATATTAGATGACATTGATATTACGAGCATAGGACGAAATTAAGAAGTGATTTAATTATTTTATTTAATGATTATATTGTAAGATATAACTTAGGAACATTAGGTCAATCTAGTAGTAGCGAACCGGTAATTCAAACAAGACTTAGCGCAGGGGATCGTTGGTTATTGCAACGAAATAAAAAATCTAGGGATACGACAACTAATAATCCTGAATTAGATAATTATTTATCTACAAATTTTGAGTTTTCTAATGAAAGTTTATGCAGTAAAAATTTTAAAATCCTTGAATGGTGGAACCGGCATCAAAATATATATCATGTTTTATCTATTATTGCTAAGAGATCTTGGCAGCACCTATTTCCACTGTTGCGGTTGAGCAAGCCTTCAGCTTGGAGGTAATATATTGGAAGCTAGGCGATCTTCATTACATCCAAGCACTCTAGAAGCAACAGCTTGTGTGGATGATTGGACTCGAGCTGATCTGAGACAACAGGAAGATGCCCCCGATGATTGTGAAGATTTGTTCGATAATGCTTCTGCAACAAGTGCAAGCGGAACCGGAGCCGAATGATCAACTGATAATGATGATTGATAATTGTAAAATTATAATTTACAAAGGGGATATGTCTAAAAGACTAAAACTTGTAATGGAACTACGTGAGCTTTGATTCCTCTCACCCTTGGAGGATACGTAGGCAATTAAATTTTTAAAAATTTAAGCTCAAGCTCTTCAATGTAATAAATTTTTTTATTTATAAATTTAATCTCATTTTTTTATTTTAATTAATTAAAAAAAAAAAGAACCGAACCGGAACCGAACGGTTCGGTTCCGGTTCGGTTTTAGGTTCCGGTTCCACACTTGTGGTACCGGAAATCGGCCGGTTTGGTTCGGTTCCGAACCGGAACCGAACCGCCGGCCGGGTCTAACTGGGGATAGAGAATCGGCCCCCGAAATAATGTCTTGTAATGTTTGTGATTTGTGCTTTAAATTAACCTTGTCTACTGTGGGTTTAGAGAGTTTAATCAAATGTGTTATTAAGGCTAGGTGATGGTTTGGTGTCTTCCTTCACTCACTACCTTTCTATAAGGAAAAGCTGTGAAGGCACCTGGATAATCATTCACCCGTAGCTCATTGTGATAGACTAATTTGGAGGACTCGTTGTTTATTCATGTCACCAAGCGAGATAAGAGCCTAAGAGGCTAGGGTATTTAAGAGAGCCTCGCTCCACCCTCCCTCTGGGGAATCTACAATGGGAAATCCATTTGACTGTCAGTCACACACCATAACTCGTTGGCACGTACCGTAAGGTATAAAAAAGGTGCGCTCACTTGGTCGCTCGAACCCTTGAGTGAGGAGTTCTAGTTGTGGGCAATCCTTCGTCAGCGAGAGCCTTTGTTTACATTCGTTTAAACTGCATGTGAACCCTAGTTGTATGACCCATAGAAATCATTTCTTTTATGCTTATGTTTGGGACTATCGTTATTTGGATTCAATTGGACTTTTTGAAGAGATATGAACTGGTTGGGCCATTTAAACTGGAACGAGTTTGTGTCCTTTGACAATTGGGTCAAAAGTTTCTAAAATGCCGATGGGCCATTTTGTATTGGGGCCTCTTATCATTTGAAGTTGTTTAGCCATGTATCGCAAAAGTATAAACTTGTTGGGCCTTTCCAACTGGGACAAGTTTGCACCCAGCAATATTATGATTAAATGCTTTAAAATGATAATGGACCAACTTGTATAAACATCTGATAGACTTGTGTATTTCATGCATTACATGCATAAATGCTAACATACAGTTTTAAAAGACATCATAGATACCCGTTGGGTTAGGAAAAAAGAAGATTGAGCAGTCACCAAGAGAATCTGCGGAAGACCTAACCCGACGGGATAAGAAACACATGCATACACGTAACCCATTTTGCATTCCTTTTGTGTTTGTTTTGTTTTATGTTCACAGGTTTTGAAGAAGAAAATAGAAAGCGGCAAAGACAAGCCATTCAGAAACAGTGAAAGCACAGTATCAGATTCAGGGTAATAATCCTAGGGCTGAGGCCCATATTGGTGTTAGATTCGGGTAGTAATCTGAGGGTTGAGGCCCACATTGATGTTGGTATTGAGGAGGAATCCCAGGGTTGAGGCCCACATGAGTTTGAGTTTTGGGAATGGATCCCAATGGGCGAAGCCCACATTATCAGAAGATTACGGAAGAATTCTGTGGAATGAGTGCAAAAAAGAAAAAAAAATGATGATGAAAATGAAAAAAAGTGAGAGAGACAGAGAAATCTTTGATAGTTAGACATATGTCCGATGATGACATTGTATGTTGTAGGGAAGAAACCCTAGAAACGATAAGTGTGAGACGTGCTCTCATCCGGTATTCTGAATGGACTGATCTCGGTTAGACTCATAAGCACTTGATTACGGGATCTCAGCAGTAGAAGCCTGAGTGGTTGGCAAGATGACCAGTTGAAGAGATAATGGATCAGTGAATGACCGTTTGCCTGGGTGTCCACACTTGTTTACTGATGCTATGATATATGATATGGTTGGAAATAAAGAAAAAAAAAAGTCTCTGAAATAAAAAAGAAAAGAAGAAAAAATAGACCACCTATAACTGATAAGCGTGAAGCTACCCATGGGCGAGTATTAGGACCACCATGAGGAGAAATGCTACCTTAAAGGGTAGGTGTGTCAGAAAAGAAAAGAAAAGAAAAAAAAATGAAAAGAAAGAGAAAAAAAAAGGATGAAAACCATATCATGTTGAGTATGCTGAAGTAATCACAGAATGTGATTAAGACATCCAGGTTGGTTAGACCCACTGGTTCGATTCTCTGAAACGAAATCACCAAGTTGGCTTACTTAAGGACTAAGCTGTGAAAGAGCCTTAGCACACACGCACTAAGAGTCTAGTTCAGATCACCCATTTAGACAATCGAAATTGAGTGTATCAAGTACTTTGAAGGTTCTCTGGTTTTGACACGAAACATTCGTTGAGGACAAAAATATGTTTAGCTATCAGGATTGTCTCGAGGAGAGCAGTATAGTTTGAAGTAAATCATTCACATCAGTATTCAGTCTTTGTTGAGTATGTCAGTCTGGGGGCGAGGCCCACATCAGCATCAATCTGGGGGCGAGGCCCATATTAGTATCAGTTTGGGGCGAGGCCCACATCAGTATCAGTCGGGGGCGAGGCCCACATCATATATCATTCTGGGGGCGAAGCCCATATCATATCCGTCTGGGGGCGAGGCCCATATATAAGTCTGGGGGCGAGGCCCACATTAGTATCAGTTTGGGGGGCGGGCCCATATCAATTTTAGTTCTGGGGATGAGTCCTAGGGTCGAGGCCCACATCAGTATTAGTCGGGGGGCGAGGCCCATATCAGTATCAGTTGGGGGCGAGGCCCATATCAGTATCAGTTTGGGGCGAGACCCATATCAGAATCAGTCTGAGGGCGAGGCCCACATCAGCATCAATCTGGGGGCGAGACCCACATTAGTATCAGTTTGGGGCGAGGCCCACATCAGTATCAGTCTGGGGGTGAGGCCCACATCAGTATCAGTTTTGGGGCGAGGCCCACGTCAGTATCAGTTGAGGGCGAGGCCCACATCAGTATTAGTCTGGGGCGAGGCCCACATCAGTATTAGTTGGGGGCGAGGCCCGCATCAGTATCAGTTGAAGGCGAGGCCCACGTCAGTATCAATTGAGGGCGAGGCCCACATCAGTATTAGTCTGGGGTGAGGCCCACATAAGTATCAGTTTTGGGGCGAGGCCCACATCATTTTCAGTCTGGGGGCGAGGCCTATATCAGTATCAGTCGGGGGCGAGGCCCATATCAGTATCAGTCGGGGGCGAGGCCCATATCAGTATCAGTTTTGGGTCGAGGCCCATATCAGTATCAGTTTGGTCGAGGCCCATATCAGTATCAGTTGGGGGCGAGGCCCACGTCAGTATAGTTCAGGAACAAAGCCTACAATCAGTACAATTCAGGAACAAAGCTCGAGGGAATAAAGCCTCATCTCAACAGTTCGGGAACAAAGCTCGATCTCAGTATAGTTCGGGAATAAAACTCGAAGGGATAAGACTCATCTCAGTACAGTTCGGGAATAAAGCTCGGAGGAATAAAGCCTCATATCAACAGTTCGGGAACAAAGCTCGGGGAATAAAGCCCCATCTTAGCACAGTTCAGAAACAATGCCCATATCAACTTTGGGGCGAGGCCCATATCAGTATCAGTTGGGGCGAGACCCATATCAGTATCAGTCGAGGGCGATGCCCACATTAGTATCAGTTTGGGCGAGGCCTACATCAGTATTAGTCTGGGGGCGAGGCCCATATCATTATCAGTTTGGGGCGAGGCCCATATCCATATCAGTTTGGGGCGAGACCCACATCAGTTTGGGGCGAGGCCCATATCAGTACAGTTCGGGGACAAAGCCCACAGTCAACACAGTCAAGGAATAAAGCCCACATTCAGTACAGATCGGGGACAAAGCCCACAGTCAGCTCAGATCGGGGATAAAACTCACATTCAGTACAATTCAGGAACAAAGTCCACAGTCAGCTCAGATCGAGGATAAAGCCCACATCATCATCAATTCAGGAACAAAGCCCACAGTCAGTTCAGATCGGGGATAAAGCCCACATTCAGCACAATTCAGGAACAAAGCCCACAGTCAGCTCAGATAAGGGGATAAAGCCATATCTTAACACAGTTCGGGAACAAAGCTCAAGGGAATAAAACCCTATTTTAACACAGTTCGGGAACAAAGCCCAGGGGAATAAAGCTCACTTTCAAAAAAGTTTGGGAACAAGGCCCAGGGGAATAAAGCCTTACTCTACACAGTCAGCCCAGGAGAATAAAGCTATCTCTCAGCACAGTTCGGGAATACAACCCAGATAAATAAAGCTCTCTCAGTACAGTTCGGGAATACAGCCCACATGAATAAAGCTCTCTTAGTACAGTTCGGGAATACAGCCCAGAAGGAATAAAGCCCACTTTCAAACCAGTTCGGGAATAAAGCCCAGTGGAATAAAGCCATCTCTCAACACAGTTGGGGAATAAAGCCCACCTTCAAAACAGTTCGAGAATAAAACTCAGGGGATTAAAGCCTCATCTTAGCACAGTTCGGGAACAAAGCCCAAAGGTCAAAGCATCTCAGGACAACAAGTAAGTTAAGCAACAGCTGGCAAGCCAGGTAAGTAAAAATGCATTGCACGTACTTTGATAGAATTGTCATTGTCACACACTGCACAAGTCCCATCAAAGTGGGGGCGACTGTAGGCATTGCATTTTTGCATACCAGCCCAATGATGAGCCTCGTATGGAGGCACCACCTTTTAAGTCGCGGGAGTCGCGGGAAACGGACGACGGAAGGGAAAAGTCAAGAATTGAGGTTTTGTTGGATTTTTGTTCGCTCGCTTAACCTTGGTTTGCTCGTTGAGCTTCTGTATCAAAATTTATCTTCGGCCCGGTTCACAACTAAACCCACCCTCCATCCATGCCCCATTCACGGCACCATACAAGTAATTCCTCCTCCATTTGTCAAACACTTCATTCCAAAACCCCACCTTGCCTTTTCTCTCAACTTGCCACCTTTTCCACCTTTCCAGCACACCACACACACCTTCACTCCATCATTCAAGTGCCCACACGCCCATAACAAATAAAGAAACACATACCACCCATTCCACCAAACACAAAACAACAAAAGCACATACCACCCCCATACACTCCCACGTGAGCCATGCCACACCCACACCAATCATGCATCTCCCCAAGCCAAAAATCCACATACAAAACAACCAAGATTCCCATGACCCACGCCCATAATGCCACATTTTCCCAAATAATAAACAAAAGGACACGCACCAAACGAGAGGAGGAGACAGCTCTCGGCAAGCCTCCATTATATCCTTCATACACGTGAAACCAGCCTCCTGAAAAATCATTATCATTCATATCATTATCCTCGCACCATAATAAGCCCCTCATCCAGCAGCCCATGACGCCACCTAACTCCTTCACATATCACCCACACCTTCATCACTCAAACATGACACATATAACAGACACGGACGACATGTCGTCCATGACCATGTCAACCGACAAGTCGGCTGGCAGTATTAGATTAAAACGACATGTCATACGACCACAGAACAAGCGGATGACATGTCGTCTGCGCGTGGAAGTAAACCGAGGCTAGTCGGCGCAGGCGCATGGGCGGCGAGTGGGAGCCCGTGGCCGGCGCGTGGAGGCGCGTGTGAGCCATTCATGTGGCGCGTGACTGGCGCGTGAACATCCGTGTTGGCCCGTGTTGGTCATGTATGTATCGGTTTGCTTGGTAATTCCGATCTGTCATGATTAAATATCTATTCCTTTTGCATATTGTACTAATCGGCCATGATAAATTTGTTTTATCATATAAACTTTGTGTTTATGTAAATGAATATCTTTGTGATGTTTATTTTAGTTAACGTAACTTCGTGTTTCATTATATTGATTTTTCTTGTATTTTTTGCAGAAAAATCATGCCGATCAGACAAAGAACTGCAAAAAGAGTTATGACATCCGCCCACAGTGAAAGATTGAAAGACATGTTGCTGGATTTGGATAAATATCGGATGAAAGAAGATGATGATATGATCTCGCATATAATTACCTTCAATAACATGTTACAAGAATCTATATGGGAGGGTAATTGGATAGGACAACCAAACAGACTGAGATACCTACGAAATACTCTCCCGGAAATATGGCAAAAAAGGCTTACTGATATTTGGAAATTAGTAACTCATACAGAAGAACTACGTGTTCAATACAACATAGCCATTGAGAGGTTAGCGATTGAGTATCTTCAATCTAAGGCAAATAATACCATTTTTCCCTTGATGTCTCGGAAACGTTGCAAGGATCCGAAATTTGCAATAGGTTTTCCATGGTTGTCCAAGATCAATTACCAGTTACCGAAAGAATTTGAGGATTCTTATCCAAAGACTTTTATTCGTTGGAACACTAGAACCGAAAAAGTTTTAAGTGTTAGATATTAGATTTTTTTCTATGATAAAACTATGTTAATATTTATGTGTGTAATTATCTGTTACTTCATGGCATGTAATTATTGTATTTATATGTATAAATGTTTCATGTTGATTTTGAATTTATGTAATTAAATCAATGATTGTCATGTACAATGGTCGCATGATTAAGATGTTCTAAGAATTTATGTAATTTTTTAGAAAATGATTTTACATGATTGATTATGTTGATAATATTTTTACATTGGGTAATTGGATGATGATTGGACACATAGTGGCCTTTTGACTCCAACCCCATTGAAGAATTTTATTAAACATAATTCGTTTCATGATAAAATAAATAAAAGTATTAACAATTGTGCATGAATGTCTGTAGAAACTTTGTGTTTTTAATATGGCTTCCGCAACAAAGAACATTATTGCTGAACTCAACAAGGGTGAGAAACTGAATGGCGATAATTATGAAATTTGGAGCATGAAAATCCATATGTGCTAGAAGAACAAGAGGTTCTTGAAACTTTGAAAATGAGCATGGATGAACCTGAACAGGGCACTACGGCCCAACACAGGCGAGACCGATAGGCTTATGAGGCCTGGAAGAAAAAGAATTCAATTGCCCGCATTACGTTGCTGAGCAGTATGGATAATGACCTAATGAAAGAGTTCAGGAAATATGACATGGCTAAGGACATGTGGTCCACACTAGCTGAAAAGTTTGGTAGTACCTCAATAACCAAACTCAGGTCACTGACAATCAAGTTTGACACATACAAGAAACGTCATGAGTTCACTATGTCAAAACACTTGAGGCAAATGTCAAACATGATTACTGAACTGGCAGATGCTGGACATGTTCTTACAGATGAACAGAAAGTCCAAGCGGTCATTCGTTCTCTTCCAAATAGCTGGGAGCATATGAAAATGCATTTGACCCACAATGAGAGCATCAAAACCTTTGATGATGCCAAACGTCACCTTGAATTAGAAAGCGACCGCCTTGCGGCTGCTAAGTCAAATGCTGAAGTGTATATGACAGAAACTAGCAAACCTGGGGGTTTCAAAAGAAAAGAAAATTTCATGGTGGTGGGTTCCAGTTCGGAAAAGAACAAAATTCTTCTAAGCCAGAAAAGAAACAGAAAACCAATCAACATGGGAAAGGAAAACGTCCTACCAAAAAGAAAAACATGGCAAAGGTTAAATGTTTTAACTGTGGTAAGAAAGGTCATTTTGCTCGTGACTGCACTGAGCCTAAAAAGGTGAATACCTTTCGTGCATATTTAAATGAAATATGTGTTTCAAGTTCAATCTTTCTAACTGAATCTAATCCTTTGTGGACTGTAGACTCAGGAGCCACAGACCATGTAGCGAATGATAGAGATGCCTTCGTGGAATTTCGACGAATTTCACCTGGGGTGAAGTGGATATATGTTGGCAACAACTCACGGGTTGAAGTCAAAGGCATAGGAACATGCAAGTTAGTCATGCATGGTGGAAAAACTTTACTACTACATGATGTATTGTTTGCTCCACAAATTCGTCGAAATTTAGTATCTGTGTTGGTTTTGGTTAATTTAGGTTTCAATTTGAACTTCCATAAATTTGGTGTTGATTTGTACTTAGGTACAATACACTATGGTTCTGGTTATTTTCTGGATGGTTTTATTGTATTAAATGTTGAATGTTTTAATCACAATTCCGGTTTTTCGTTTGTTACTTCATCTGTCAGTGATGATAGTGATGTAACTGTGTGGCATGCTAGACTTGGCCACATTGGCCAGCAAGAATGAACAGATTAGCCAAAGAAGGCTTTCTGGGAAATATTGAGAAGGTGGAATTGTCAACCTGTGAATATTGCTTGGCAGGAAAAACTGCGAGAAAACCATTTGGAAAAGGGACTAGAGCAGAATTTCCATTACAATTAATTCATTCAGATATCTGTGGTCCAATGAATGTCAGGGCAAGGCATGGAGCATCTTATTTCATCACATTTATAGATGATTTTACTCGCTTTGGTTATGTCTATTTGATTGCTCATAAATCCGAAGCATTAGAATGTTTCAAGAAATTTATGAATTTGACAGAAAATCAATTGGACAAGAAAATTAAAGCACTACGCACTGACCGTGGTCGTGAGTACTTATCTGATCAGTTCAGAGAATTATGTGATGAAAAAGGAATTAGTCGTCAGTTGACTACTCCTGCTACTCCTCAACAAAATGGTGTTGCGGAAAGAAGAAATAGAACTCTTCTTGAGATGGTTAGGTCTATGATGGCACAAGCAAATTTGCCTATAACCTATTGGGGTGATGCATTATTAACTGCCACATATGTACTTAACCGAGTGCCATCTAAATCTGTGTCCACCACACCATATGAGTTATGGACAGGTCGTAAACCAGATATTCACTTTCTAAAACCTTGGGGTTGTGCGGCTTATGTTCATGTGCGTTCTCACGAACATGGAAAGTTAGGAGGAAAAAGGTTCTTTCTGAACAATCAAAATGATATGTTTGCATAGGTGAACATGAAAGTGGAGGCGTGACAGAATTTGAATCACGAGATATCACATTTTTAGAAAATGATTTTCCTAAGCAGGGAGAGATAGGTCAAGATTTATCTCTATATGAAACTCAAGATCACATGGATCACATGATTGGTGAACACTCGGGTTTACCTAATTCAAGTGGGAGTGATGAGAGAAATTTGAGAAAACATGATGAATCTGTTTCACATGAATCTCAAAATGATGAATTAGTTTCACACGAGTCTCATTTACGTGATCCGAGTGGGAGTGATGTACATAATCCTAGTGGGAGCAATGTGCACGATCCAAATGGGAATAATATCGAAAGTGAGGAATCAGTTCCACCACTAGAATCCCAATTGCGACGTAGTAATCGTATAGGCATTCCTCGACGTCGTTTCGATATCGAAGGAGAAACCTTTATGATTCTACCTCAAGATGATGAAGAACCTAGAAACATAAGAGAGGCTCTTCAGTGTCCTGCTAAGGAAAAATGGATGAAAGCAATGGAAGAAGAGATGGAGTCAATGAGGTCCAACCAAGTTTGGGAATTGGTTGATCTACCCAAAGGACGTAAAGCTGTTAAGAACAAATGGGTTCTTAAAATAAAGCGTAATGCCGATGGCAATATCGAAAGATATAAAGCACGACTTGTGGCAAAAGGGTATACGCAACAGGAAGGAATTGACTATGAAGAGACTTTTTCACCTGTTGTAAGGTTTACCTCAATTCGCTTGATTCTGGCTATAGTAGCAAGTATGGATCTAGAATTACATCAAATGGATGTAAAGACTGCTTTTCTCAATGAGAACTTGATGAAGAAATCTACATGGAACAACCAGTAGGTTTCATAAAAGAAAATGAAAAGGAGAGAAAGTATGTAGACTTTTAAAGTCTATATATGGTCTCAAGCAATCGTCTAGACAATGGTATATACGATTCCACAATACAATCATTTCGAATGATTTCACAATGATAGATGAGGATCATTGTGTGTACACCAAGAGAGATAAAGATAAGTTCATTATCTTATCTTTGTACGTGGATGATATACTTATAGCCGGAAATGATAAGGAGTTTGTAAAACACATTAAAGAATGGTTATCATCTAACTTCGAGATGAAAGATATGGGTGAAGCTGCATATATTCTTGGGGTTAAGATCTCAAGAAATCGTTCAAAGAATTTATTATCTCTTTCACAGGAGTCATATATAAAGAAAATTCTTGAACGCTTCCAAATGCAGGCTTGCAAACCCATTGATACTCCTATCACGAAAACTGAAGCTTTGAGTCGTAGATTGTGTCCTGAAACTCCACAGGAAAAGGAACAAATGAAGAAAGTTCCTTATGCAAATGCAGTTGGAAGTTTAATGTACGCAATGTTGTGTACAAGACCTGATATCTGTTTCGCTGTTGGAATGGTAAGTAGATACCAATCCAATCCAGGACTAGCACATTGGAAAGCAGTTAAAAGAATATTTAGGTATCTGAGAGGGACAGCTGATTACTCATTGTGTTATCAAGGAAATGATCTGCAATTGAGAGGCTATACTGATGCTGACTGGGGAGGAGATTTAGATGAAAGAAAATCTACCTCCGGTTTTGTTTTCTTGCTAAACAATGGTGCCATTTCATGGAGCAGTAAGAAACAATCTTGTATAGCCTTATCCACAATGGAGGCTGAATTTGTGGCCTTTTCATCAGCAGTACAAGAGGCTGTGTGGTTGAAAAGGTTCTTGGATCATTTGGGTATGTCAAATGAAGCTTCTGGTCCAGTATTAGTTAACTGTGATAGTGAAGCAGCGATAGCCTACACAAAAGACCCAAAATTCCATTGTAAAACGAAACATATAGATACCAAATATAACTTTGTGAAAGACATAGTTGCACGAGAAGAGGTAAACATGAAGTACATTTCTACGCAAGAAATGGTAGCAGATCCATTGACCAAGCCTGTTCCTAGAGATGTCTTTGTTAGACATGTAAAAACTCAGGGATTGCGTAGATGTTAATGTGCTTACATATTATGATATGTATTTTTCCCAAATAATGTTTACTAATGTTAATACTCATTGATATTTGTGTTCAATGCTTACATGTTATTATGTTGATACATGTTTAAACAAATATACTATTTGTTAGTATGAGAAGTATGTCGGACAAGTGAATGATTGGCCCTCTCACACGGGCAATCGCCTCCATTACTTTGTGTTAATGGGAGATGAGACAAATTTTTAAGCTAATTATCTGAGTGATAATTTAGAGAGCTCAAGCTTGAAAATTAAGTAATGTCGTTATGGGGTCACTTTCTCTGTGATATGACCTAAGGTGAATAAGTTCGTTTCACCTTACTTGTCTTAATGTCAGTTATGAGTTAGACATTGTGTTTGTCTGAACTATAATCTGTACGGTATTTTATGAGACATGCGCTCCATGGGGAAAGAGAGAATACCGTAGCACATGTTTTCATACCATGTGTACATTTGTGACTATTGAGGGTAATACAAGTAAAGATCTCAGTCTTGATATTGTGTGAGACCCTTGAGATTATTTCAATCTCACATTGTACCCTTTAGACTCTTGTCTGCTTCTTAAAACTTAGATTTGATGATCGCTATCTTGGAGTGTTGCTGAAAGATCATGAGAGATTCGATCTGAAAGAACATCTCTGGAAAAGCGAATTGAATCAAAGTTGAGAGATTCGAGAAATGAGAAAGATCATTATATGAGTAATATCACATTAGCTTGTATTCACTGGTCGACCAATTATGTTATTCTATGTGATCAAACATGATTGTGAATACAAAATAAATATTACATTCGAAAAGAGATCGAGAGAGATTTAATGTGATAAATGATCGAGGATACTGCATACATAATCCACTATGGTTCTATCCATTTTTCGAGCGGCTATATATTCCTAACAGATGTATAGCAAGTGAGCTCTCGAAGTATGCTGGTCGCACGGCACAATTGCAAAGTATGAATTATTCTTGTAGAGATAATAAAAATTGTTGATCCCATCATGTGTGAGTGGGAGATGTTGGAATTAATTGTTGTTAATTATTTGGTGTTGTTAAATAACAACAATTAGTAATAATTTCATTTGGAATTAATTATTAATTAATTATTGGTGTTGTTAAATAACAACAATTAGTAATAATTTCATGTTGGAAATTATTAAGTTAATTATGTGGTGTTGTTAAATAACAACATTAGTAATGATTTCATTACTAAGTAAACAACAAGAATGTTAATCAAATAATTAAGTAACAACAAGTGTTTTAAGTGACAACAATTAGTAAAATGTTAAATGGGGAACATATGGTACACCCATGATGGTAACATTTTTGGAAGGGTTAGAAAAGGTCATTATGCATCCTAATAATGTGATTAATAGTAATCAATGCATGTGATTACATAGTGACTTGATTTCCCTCCTATAAATAAGACCATTTGCTTATTGAGTTAAGCAATCAATTAAGTTTTTGATTAAGTGTCTCTACAAGCATAAAAGGTATGCAATTGTGTTGTGGTTAGTATAGATTTATTTCAATTAGCATGTAAATAAATCTAGGACTAGTAATACATGTATGGTTAGATCCTAAAGGACAAACATGAATATATTAGGGATTATGTTTCCTAACATCATCATTCACGCATCTTGGAGGCACCAATTGGACATGTTCACGCACCTTGGAAGCTACCTTCAAACAAACTTCACAGCCCTCCCTCATCCTAACACACACGCACAAGCAAATGAGGACCTTTCGTGTAAACTCACTAGCACCCAAAACTCAGCCCTATCTTCTTCACCACTCTCGGCAGCCCTTGATCAGTCATCACTGCTTCTTTCAACAGCCACACAGCTCACGCCATTGTTCACGCCAAATTCACGCCACCAGCCCTCATTTCAGCTCCTTGAGTTCATGACCAAAACTGCACCCAATAAGCCTCTATCATTCACGCCAAACCAGTCCCTGAAAACACACATATCCCTCACTACAAATTGCCCAGTAGATACCGAAAATAATGCCCCAAACCAGCCCCCAGTAACTCACGCCACAAAAACACCTCTGAACTGCCAACACTTCACGTAGATTAGCCCTGAATGTAGCCTCCAACTTCATGTAAAATTCAACCCTATAGCCTACCCATGCGTACATATGAAATAAACCAACTCAACCTCACTGCCTCACCTTGCTTCATCACGTGAACCATGAATAAACCCTCACAGCCCATGCATGCCATGCACACGTGAAATCTACATTCCCAAAACCCTCAATGCATGCGTGAACTACACTGCCCAAATAACCCTTGAAACCCTAGACATGCACACGTGAAAATTCCCCTGGAACCATGAGAAAAATTGTCCCCAAACCGCGAGTAAACAGAGAAGAAAAACAGTGAGCGGAAACCGTGGGTGAAAACAACAAAAACAGAGGAAACAGTGGACGAGTAAAAACAGTGTGAAAATAGAGAAAACAGTGAACCTGTGAAAACAGTAGAAACAGCGGACCAGTGTGAAAGTAGCGAAACGATATCCCTTCCGGCACCGTGGAACGCACTCCCGGAAAGCGACTTAAAAGGTAAGACCTGAGGGCACCCTTTTATTTATTATCCTTTATTTTTTAGTTATTTTTTACTTTTTTTCGCATGAGTATTGTGAATTGGTGCATGATGTGATTTCCGGGTGAACGAAACATGTGTTCTCTCTTGTGGTATATCGGATGGAAACCCGGACGTAAATTCGTAGCCGAATCCGAATGGACGGTATTGCGGTTTGCACTCGGGATACAATGCCACGTATCACTTGAGAGACACACGTATTTCGTTTCATCCAAAATTTGTATTTGAGCATGTTATAGTCTTTAGGTTATTCGTTTATTATTTAAAGCATGTTTAATTTAGTTTGTTATTTATTTGTTAAAGCATATTTAGGTTGTTCCTTATGCATGTTATTAGTTTATGATGTGTTTGGATAATGATTTATACATGTTGATTTAATGGTTCAATATGCTCATTGTGTTACATTGCGTGGAGTTATTTGGATGAAAGCATGTTAGATCTAAGTACCCTTGAGCATGATTATTGAGTAGACTTGGTTAAATTATTGCACAAATCTGTTCATTACAAGTGGCATAAGTAAGGAACCATTCCGAACCCAACGGTTTGAGGTATTCCCTTGCGAGGGGTGAGTGCGGCCTTAAATCATTTTTCCCGGTTCACACCGGGTGGCGACTCCATTTTATTTCTCCGGTCTAGACCCCCGCGGGCTACTCCGTACTCCTGACCGGGCCGCGAGCCCAGAACAACGTCGTCCATTTCTGTGTCCTACAGATATCATTCCTTATTAACCTTTCTACTATTTCCCTGGAAATGTGGCCAAGTCTTTTATGCCATTCCTTTATTAAGGGTATTTTGGCAATTTGTTCAACATTATATGAATTGGAATAGACTTCACTTGATGCTAAATATAGACTGTACAAACCTTATGACAAAACACAATGGCCAACTTTATTTGAGTTGAAATATACAGATACAGAACCTGTATTAAACTCAAAACCATAACCTTGTTTGTTGAGTACAAATATTGAGATCAAGTTTCGTCTAAAAGATGGTACATACAAAACACTTGTCAAAACAAGTTCATAATTTGAGTCTAGTTTTAAACAAACATCTCCAACATAATGTACATCCACCAATTCATTATTTGCCAACTACGAGCTTGAACTCATCCTTATTTGGTTACCTCTTGTTTATGAATCCCTGCAATGTGAAAGCAACATGATTAGTTGCTCCACTGTCAAGCCACGAAGAACTGGATGTGGCATTAACATAATTGGATTCACATACAACAAAAACCAAAGAGTTACCTGAATGCCCATGTTCCTATAACCAAACTTTATACCTGGAACACTCTGACTTCTTATGCCCTTTCTTTTTACAAAACAAACATTTAAGTTCTTTCTTGAAGACACCTTTCGTACCACCCACAACACTTGTCTGACCAGTTTTATTGTAATTCTAAACATTACCAGAAGCTGAAAAAATAGATTTCTTACCTTTCTTGCGAGGCTTAGAAACAATGAGAGATGCATCTGTATGCCCTGCCTTAAGTTTCTATTCCTCAGCAACACATATGGCAATGAAATCATTAACATTCCATGGTTCTTCCCTCGAATTGTAAGTAGTTACAATTGTACCAAACTCTATAGGCAGAGTATTAAATTTTTGATGAACAATGCAAGCATCAGGAAGAACAATGTTAAGATTTTTCAACTTGTTCTGAATATGAACCATCATCAAAATGTACTCTCTAACACCTATGTTACCATTATACTTCATTGAGTATAATTGCTTCAGAAGGGTACCAATTTCTGCATTGATTGAGACTTTATATCTTTCAGATACTTCTGTCAGGAAATCTTTTGCTATAGAGGTTTCTGGAAGACCACTTAGCAAATGTTCATGAATGGATCTCTTTATAGTCAAATAACACATGTGATTTGACTTATGCCATACTATATACAGCTGTTTATCCGAATCAATACTGGAACTATTAATGTCAGCTGGCTTTGGAGTATTCATAGCAATCTATATCTACTAATTCCATAGCCAACTGCACATCTCTCTTCCACACTTTAAAATTGGAGCCAGTTAACATCTTTATAGTCACAGTGTTGTTGTTAACTGAAAAGATGACTGAAAAAATAAATAACAATGTAATCTTTAGTTTAAGCACAACACAAGATATAAATACTTCAAGTCATAAAAGAGTATTATACCAAGAATTTTAGCACATCACTGTATAAAAAACCTTGGGCGGAATATTACAATATGTAATTAAAAATTCTTCATATAAGACGATTCAAAAACTTATCAAATCCTTGTAAGTTTACCACCTTTGGGTGAATAAACCACTCAAACTAGTCCATTCTCAACCATATGTCTTATATGTAACATTTATAAAATTAACATACAATCCATATCTTTGGACAGAAGACTGTACATAAAAAAATAGAAACGTCCCTAAAACATGTGAGACCGTCATCACTTAAAAGATTCAGTAAAAAAGTTCACTTTGGTTGCTGCAATTTCACTAAACTCATAAGCAATTCTCACATCAGGATACACCTTATATTATCTTGAAAAAATAACATTTATAATGTAATTTTATTCTTTATAGATAATGGGTTGAACTATCCATAAAATTACATTCCTGAATATTGTGATAAAATTTATGAGATAAATTAATTCTTTATATTTATTTCTGTGTCATAAATAAATTAATTGCATTGAAATTTTTCTTTACGAGAGACAATTAATTATCTCTAACAAGTGACAATTTTTATACCCATGTATAAATAAATTTGATGAGATAACAATTTATATCTAAAATTATCACACAAAATTAATTATGACTTTATTTTTAAATTTTGGGATAAAAGTTAAGTTAAAAATGAAATTCATGGATCAAAACATAATTTGCCAATCCGGACTCCACACGCGCGTGCCCCACACGCGCGTGCCGGGCTGCGCATGCAACATATTTGCCAAATATTTCCCAAGGCTATCGGCAGCCCCCAACAATGATTTCATTCTAACAGTAACAGTACAAGCAAAATTATTCATTTATTGCTAACAACTAAATGCCAATTTTGCTTTTCAATAAAAAACAATTAAAGTCTCAGAGGCAAAAAAATATTTAAGCGAAAGCAATTTTGCTTTTGCTTCAGGATCTGGATTCTTGATACAAATTCAATTATTTGTCTCCTTAGCTCCTGGAATCAAATATCTGAATTTCTATACACCTTATTTCAGTTTTCATAAATCCCAAATTTTAGATCTGAGTTAATAATTAATCCAATAATTTTATGTATTTAAAAATTGGATTAATTAAAAATAATCATTAACAGATCAAAGTAATATGGATCTAATAAAAATTCATCCGAAAAATTCAACAGATTTTTCTTTAACTTTATGAAAAATCCATAGATTCTAAGATTGTGCTCCTGAAGCTCTGATACCACATGTTAGAATTTATTTGCAACATGACTTTTAACACAAGAACTTATAATACAATTTTATGAATTAATCGGATGATTCAGGGAGCATATTTGATTTAGAATCCATATCGGCAACGGAAATTTATGTATATCTGTTGATAGTGTGAGAAACTGAGAAATCGAGAGAGTTTGAAGAAAATATTGTTTTCTTGACCTCATAGGTGAGAACATATGTTGCCTTTATATAGGCTTACAAGCTCGGATAGTTCGGGAATATATCCATTGCAATATTATGATAATAATGTACAATTAATTACAAAATCAATTATAATCAATTGGCTTAATTACAATTGATTATAATTGGCAACATATCTTGTCATATCTTAACATCCCCCCTCAAAGTCAAGGTGGTAGTAAATGAACAAGCTTGAGTTTGGAAACATGAGTGAGAAAGTGGCTGGGAAGAAATGACTTAGTGAAAATATCCGCCAATTGGTCAGCGGATCGGAGATAAATCAACTGAATAGTGCCCTGAATAATATGCTGACGTATAAAGTGACAATCAATCTTGATATGTTTGGTTCGCTCATGAAAGACATCATTATGAGCGATTTGAATAGCACTCTGGTTGTCACAGTAAAGTCTTATAGAAGGTGGTTGAGGGGCACCAATATCCTCCAACAGCTATCGTAACCATAATAGCTCTCTTCGGCTGTAGTATCAAAAGGGCCTTATACTCAGCTTCAGTACTAGAACGAGCAACAAGAGTATGTTTCTTACTACGCCAAGATATAAAAAAGTCACCGAGAAATAGGCGATAGCCAGTGGTGGATCGACGATCAGTATGATCGCCCGCCCAATCTGAGTCTGAATAAGCACGAAGCTCAATGGAAAATGGGAAGAATTGAAGACCGTAGAAGAAAGCCCTTAAGATAGCGAATATACGAAACACATCAACATAATGTGTGGAACGGGGAGCAGCCATGAACTGACTAACAATGTGAACAACATAAGAAATTTTAGATCGAGTCATTGTAAGATAAATGAGGCTACCAACTAATTGACGGTAGAGAGTAGGATAATCCAGAGAGGTTCCATCCATAGGGGTAAGCCGAACATTATACTCAATGGGGGTAGGAGTTATCTTGCTGTCGGTCAGACCAGCTCGAGAAATGAGATCAGATGCATATTTTGCCTGTAAAAGATAATATCCATCATCAGATGAGGTAACTTCAAGACCGAGAAAGTAACTCAGAATACCGAGATCTTTCATCTCAAATTGGCTACTAAGAGACTGTTTGAGATCAGTGATTCCAGAAGTATCATCACCAGTAATAACCATGTCATCAACATAAAGTAGTAACAAAACAATACCGTTATCAGATTTACGAATAAACAAAGCTGAGTCATGTGGGCTGGAGGTGAACCCAAGCTGATGAATAACAGTACTAAATTTGTCAAACCATGCCCGAGGAGCTTGCTTCAGACCATAGAGAGCTCGTCGTAGGCGGCACACTTTGTTTGATGGATGAGAAAGACCAGGAGGTGGTTTCATATACACTTCTTCAGAAAGAACACCATTGAGAAACACATTCTTGACATTCATCTGAAACAAACTCCATTTCTGAACAGCAGCAATAGCAAGTAAGTTGCGGACTGATGTGAGACGAGCAACTGGAGCAAAGGTTTCCTCATAATCAACCCATATTCTTGTGTAAAACTAGGGATGGCAGTGGGTAGGGTATGGTTGCGGGTTTGCCATTACCAAACCTGCACCCGCATATGTAAATAAATTACCAAACCGCACCATACCCATTGCGGGTTTTAATTTTCATTACCAAACCCGCACCGCATATAAAAATAAATTACCAAACCCGCATTGGTACCCAACGGATTTTTGCGGGTTTTTAATATATTGAATTACTTTGTGTTCTTAATATATAATTTTTAATTGCTAGCTGTAGTTTTCACATTTGTTTTTCATTTGACATATACAACATGCAATGTATGTATATACAGTACATAGATAACATAATGTATGAAAGAACTCGGTACCATATGTTTATTTTTCATATAAAACATAATTAAAACGAGTTATTCCCTTCATAATTATAATGATCTAAGCTAGCCAACTCAATCGACAATAAGCTAAAAAGTAATCACCAATCTTTGGTCTTATTTTTTTATGCTAAGTGTAATGAACGTGGTGCTTACAAGGCTCACGTTGTGTAAGTTTAATGAAGAAGCATGATAGCTACTGAAGTTGCAGCAAACACTAGCTTATTTTGCTCCTCTCCCGTTTCTGATCATATGAACTTGATTCCAAATTTTTATATTATATTTTATTGACAAGTGTGATTAAAAAAAAATAATAATAGTCATGCAAAAATCTTCAGTTGGGGAAGTTGTGGGCTGTGGCTGAGTGGGAGTGTGGAACTGTGTATTAGTGTTTTAGGTTTAGATTTTGTTAGTTGTTTTTATATGAAGGTTTTTTTATATGTCCTAAAAAATATTAATTAATAAAAAAAATATTGCGGGTATGCGGATACCCGCAACGGATACCCGCATTTTTTTCTTAAATACCAAACCGCACCGCACCCGCAGCGGGTTTTACTTTAAATTACCAAACCCGCACCGCACCCACTAATATATTTACCCAATCCTACTCATTGCGGGCGGGTTTTTACGGGTTTGCGGGTTTACGGGTGTAAAAATACCATCCTATGTAAAACCCTTGGCAACAAGACGTGCTTTATAGCGTTCAACAGAGCCATCTGAACGAGTTTTAATTTTATACACTCATTTACACCCACAAGAGTTTTACCCGCAGGAATGTCAACTAAGTCCCAAGTACCGGTCTTGTCCAACGCATGTAACTCTTCGTGCATATCTTGTTACCATGAGGATCAGTGAATGCTTCTTTATAGGACTGTGGTTCATGTAAGGAAACAATAGCAGAGAAACAATGATATCGGTTAAGATAAGGAGGATTATGTCTTACTCGAATAGGATAATGAGGAGGATCGATCAAGGTGGTTTTCTATCTCAACATGAGCAGTAGTGGGATCAGCAGACGAAGCGTCATTAGGAGCAGACATAAAAGTAGATGGTCATCGGTAGGCTCGTCCATGTGTCCTGCATCATCATTACTGGGAAACAACTCTATAGAGGGGTTAGTAAATAATGGAAGGTTGGAGGAGGGAGAAGAGATTTTGAAGTCGGAAAAAGATGAAAACATTGTGTGTTC
This sequence comes from Zanthoxylum bungeanum, assembly GCA_019454045.1. Lineage (NCBI taxonomy): Eukaryota > Viridiplantae > Streptophyta > Magnoliopsida > Sapindales > Rutaceae > Zanthoxylum > Zanthoxylum bungeanum. The sequence goes on along the minus strand of SKCR01008975.1, from coordinate 9,323 downwards.
CCAGAAAATGACATGACGGGAGATTCAAAGTTTTTGTGACACATGATCCCAACAACGATAGCCTTTATGTACGATACCATAACCTAGAAAACAACGTAATCGAGTACGGGGTTCTAACTGTGGATGTTCAGTTGGAGGGAGAAGAACAAAACATGCACACCCAAAAACTTTAAGAAGCTCATAGGAAGGTGAAATACCATGTAAGCACTCATATGGAGACTGTGGACTACAGCAGAGGGTACTCGATTGATAATATATACGATGTGAGGGCGGCCTCGCCCCAAAATTTCTCGGGGCAAAAGGATGAAATGAGCTTGGATCGGACTGTATCTAGAATATGACGATGTTTACGTTCAGCTCGTCCATTTTGTTGAGATGTATATGGACATGATCGCTGGACTAGTGTACCGTGATCGGTGAGGAATGATTGAAGCATAGAGTCAAGATATTCCATAGCATTGTCGGTGCGTAAATTTTGATGGTTTTGGAGAATTGAGTTTTGACCATTTTGGCAAAGTCAATGTAAAGCTGGGGAAGTTCGGACCGCTGTTTCATGAGAAATATCCAGGTAAAACGTGAATAATCATCAATGAATATCACAAAATATCTTGATCATCCCATAGTGGGTGTAGGTGAGGGACCCCATATATCAGAATGAATTAAATCAAAATGAGCAATCGAAGTAGACTGATTATTATTAAAAGACAAGCTGGTTGTTTGCCAAGCTGACAAGAAACACAATGTAAATATTTGACTGTAATAGAACCTAAAGACCCCTTGGAAATCAAAGGATGAAGTTTACTTAAGGAAGCATGACCAAGACGCAGATGCCAGAGATGACGAGAGGAATAGGTAGTTGCATCACATAACTGGGAGATACGAGCGGAAGGAGATGTAGGGAAGTGAGCTCAAACAGATGTCCAATTCTACGGCCTGTCCCAAGAATCTGTCTCGTCTGTGGATCCTGTACACGACAACCATTGGAAGAAAAAATTAGTTCAAGGCCAAGTTCACACAATTGTCCAACATAGATAAGATTAAATATAAGTTTGGGAATTAAAAAAGTGTTGGGTAGTGTGAGTGTAGAGGTAGTAATTTATCCAGTTTGACTGACATTCATCTGTGAGTCGTCGGCAGTATGTATCGGTGGTGCAGTTGTGTTTAGATCCAAAGTGGAGAAAAAGTGAGGTTGAGAAGTCATGTGATTACAACAACCAGAATAAAAAAACCAAGAGGAATTACCTGATGCAGTAAACAAGGCAGTAGAAGTACCGGAAGGAATGAAAAGTATTTGTCTAAGAAGGGATTCTAAGTTATCAGTAGGCATGGGAGAGGAAGAAGGGATACTGACGTCATTGGCGGCGACAACAGCTATCACAGGCCTCAGAGGTTGACCGGGTCGGGAGGACGAGTGGGGAATGTTTAATTGTGTGTCCAGACAGGTTGCAGTAGCGGCAATCCATCTTAGTGGGGCAATGGGATGCAATATGTCATTTTTTCTTGCATTTGTGACATTCAGTAAGGCTGCATTCAGTTAAAGTATGGCCAGATTTATTGCATGTACGACATATCTTGGGACCACCTCTGAAGTAGGGTTGTTTGGCAGCAGCAAGCACGGTATCATCTCAAGGAGGCTTAAGTAACCCTAATCGGGTTTCATTAGACAATAAACGAGAGACAGCAGCCTCCAATGTAGACATGGGAGTCTGATGTAATAAGAAGCTCTGCAAGATTCAAAGTCATCAGTAAGAGCCATACGAAATTGAATTAACCTCATTCGCTCACGGTGTGCAGTATATTTGGCCGCATCAACAACACAATCCATCGGAGGTTCTGAAAGAGCAAGTTGATCCCAAACAGCCTCCATTTTAGCAAGAAAGCTGGTAATAGACTGACCTATATCCTGTTTTAAATTATGCAACTCCTCCCACAATTGGTACTGACTAGAGAGATCAGAGGTAGTGTATCGCATTTCAAGTAAATCCCAGACTTCTTTAGCAGTGTCATAACGCCCAAATTGGTGGTGAATAGAAGGAGTAGAAGTATTTCGAAACCATGTCAGAATCTGATGATTCTTACTATCACAATCCTCAAGACGATCCGCAAACTTATCATTAGGCTCATCAACACTCTATTTGAGGAGCTTAATATCGCCTGTAACATAGCGCCATAACTTTCGGCCTTTGAGAAAACTGTGAATCCCCTGAACCCAGAGACGGTAGTTCGAACCTGTGAGAATTGTAGGAATGGGCTGCATAATATCATATTTGTCCATTTGGAAAATTTCAGAGCGGTCCTCGGAAAATTTCAAAAAGTTTGGAAATTTCAGAAAACTAAGGAAGTTTTGCAAATCTAACACTTTAGTCCAAATCAACAACAAGGATCTGAATCGAAGTGTCGGTGGTGAAATCAGAAGCAAACAAGGATGAGGAGTGCAACGGTGGTGGTCGTGGAGCTCCACTCGTCGTATCGAAGGAGGATCGGAAGGGTACAACCGGCGGTTTGTGGTGGCAATAGAGCGGGACGGAAAAATTGGAGGCTCCAAGTGTAGGGCTTTTGGTCGTGGGCTTAAGGGGAGTTGAATGGTGGTGGTTGTAGGCGGTGAGGAGGTCGGAGATGCTGTTGGAGAGAGGAGTTGCGCCGTGCCAAGGAGGGGCTCGGTGGGAAGGTTGACGGCACGACTGGGGTTTAACAGTTGGCGTGCAAGCTCGCCGAAGATGGAGGAGTGAATGATAGCCGTGGGTGGGGGGAGGTTCTGCCGTGGGTGGTGATTTTGGTGGCTAGGGTTTGTAGTGATTAGGGATTGGAGAAGAAAGCTAATGGGTAGTGTTTGGGAACAAGGATAAGAAGGACTTGGAGTGGAACAACTTCCCAATGGACTGTTTGGAAACAGTAACTGATGGATGAACCTAGGTGTCTGATACCATGTGAGAAACTGAGAAATCGAGAGAGAGAGTTGAAGAAGAAAATATTGTTTTCTTGACCTCATAGGTGAGAACATATGTTGCCTTTATATAGGCTTACAAGCTCGGATATTTCGGGAATATATCTGTTACAATATTATGGTAATAATGTACAATTAATTACAAAATCAATTATAATCAATTGGCTTAATTACAATTGATTATAATTGGCAACATATCTTGCCATATCTTAACAGATAGTTTGCACTGAGAAGATCATCATTTATTCCCCACTTCTTGATTGTGAGAAACTTACTCGTCCTTATTAAGTTTCATTATGCCTTTTATGAAAGCCTATGCTTTCTTTTCTCTCTTCTCTCTATAGTTTCCTTATGATTGCTCACGGCAACCTCTCACACATACACAATCATAGCCCAGCATATGCATTATGTATATGTAAATGGTGATGAGATGTGAAGCTTCACATCACATATAATAATGCATTTACGTAATAGGGAGAGAGTGAGAAATATCTAGAGTACTTATGAAGCTTATTGAGTAAGTTATATAGGAGAGTGATGGTGAGACCTTAGCTCACTAATTTATGGAGTGTAATGAGCTCACCCATCAAAAGCCCATAACAATGCAGCCCACTTTATTAGATCAGACAATTGAGCTTCATAGTTTCTATTACAAAATCAATTATTTTATCGCTGTTTAATATAAGCCAATAATTAGAATAAAATATTCTAACATCTTAATGGCGGGAATCCTGAACCGGAGCCTGATTGTCCCTCTGGTTCTCGATCACCGATTCACCATGGCGTTGCTGTTGGTAGTTGCCCTAGGTTTAGGATCCAGATTCCTAATCAAATGGGAATCTCACTCTCGGATCACGTGATCGAGCTTCTTCGAAGTGGAAGGTAACTATGTGTTTGTAGTGAATTATTATTATTATAGGCTAGAAAAATGGATTGTTGATTTATAAAGCTCCACAGCGGACATTGTTGATGTGTCATCTTTGGTGTCTTCTTCCTTGCTTCTTGTGTGGTTTGGATTGCTTGAGTAGTTTAAAATACACAGCCATCTTTGTTTGATAGCCTGTTGATGAAGATTGTAGAACCACAGTTTGGACATATCAAAGTAGCGATGAAGATGGTGTATTGAATTTGTATATATTCCAACTAGGGATGATAAAAATTTCCATGCCAATGGAGTTTGCGGAGGTCCGGTATATTAGGGGTGATAAGGACGTCATTTCTATACTTATTTGATAGATGTGTAAATATGAATATTGACATTTTTATTTAAATAGATAAATTCCGGTGTGAACAGAGATTCGCATGAGTTCCCATTGATGCTTGATATATTAAGGGGGTGTAAGATGATAATTTTCGTACTCGTTAATTAAATAAGATGATACAGATCGATATTGATATCTCATATCATATCCGGCCCATTATGATCCCTAATTTCAATCTGATGAGCAATTCAAAAAGAAGATTATGAAATTTTATATAAGGATTTGGGGACTACACGGACGGTCGGTTCAATGGACTACAAAATTTGACCTCAAATCTTAATAAAATTTTATTTTTGAATATATTATATAATTCTTATTTTTTTAATCCTTTACTGATATGGGTACATGTCTAAGGACCAAGGGACAACTCGATCGTTAGGCACTTAAGTTTTGCCTTTGGTGGGCGAAAAAATTAAAATCGAATTAATCAATAAAGTTTTTATTTTGAAAATAATTGTTAGATTTCTTAACTAAAAAATCAAATCGAAACTAGCCGAATAAATTCATCTTTTAACTAAAAAATTGCTACCAGACTAATTGAATATTAGTTATGCTGTTATTTTATATTTTTTGTTTGTAATATTATATTATTTTTTTTGGTATTTAATGGGGTTTGATTTCATGATATGTTTGTATTTTTATTATGATTATTTTATTTTCTTATATTTTAAATTATTGATTGTATCTCATGCAAAGTTTATATTGGTATAGTTGTAAACTTATAATGATTAGAAAAGTTATAATGTAAATTTTTTTTTTTAATAATTGTTAGATTAAATTAATATTATCAATTTTTCAATTTTTATTATTATCGTTAAAAAAACCGAAAAATTAAACCGAACTGATAATTAGAAATATTATATTTATATATTTTTAAAAAGAATCATTTTAAATTTATTAATTATATTTATTAATTATAGTTTTTAATAATTAAAAGGAACCGAATCGAACCATGCCAATCTCTATAAGAAAATATGTTGACAGTTATGAAATTACCTCCAAGCACACAAACAACAACAATTATTTCCGGGGGGAGCACACAACAACTACCATTATACTGGGTTGGGGTAAGATCTGATTAATGAATAAAATATTGAAATTTGTTATCAATGTCATTTCACCGATCAAAAAATATTATCAAAATGCAAGTTACTAAATAATATGTAAATACAAAATATAACTTGCGATGAATAAAATGAGTAAGGGTTAGAGAAATTGACATCGTATTTATAGTGGTTCGATCAACTATTTGCCTACGTTCACTCCCTCAAACCACGCTTGAAGCTTTTCACTATGTAAAATTGATTCTGCATTTTACATAAACTTTTCTATAGCTCACTCGCCAACCAAGATTTTTTTCGTAGTTCACCCAAAACCAATAGTTTTCATAGGTTCATCACAAATCTTTACAACACTAAGAGTTTTGTCACTTAGGTTCACTCTTTAATCTTTACAGAAATTACCATTTTGAGCATACCCACTCAACAAGAGATTTCCCAACCAAGTATTTGAGATATGAAGATTTTACAATATTACTTGGGCACTTACAAAAAATAAAAAAGATTAAAGGTGTGAGTTTTTAACCCAAGTAAACCAATCTCACTAAATGTGTGTGAAGGTGGAGTGTGTGATCTTTGATTATGATGAGAGTGTTTAATCAATAAGATTTAAGTGCACTCAATGTTTTTGCTTAAAAAAATGTTGAAGTTGCAAGAACTTGGCAAAAACGAAATTAAGGCTCAATATATAGTGAAAGTGAAAATCGTCATAACTCTCTGTCATGAGACCGGTATGTCAATCTACATGGGCTGGTATGCCAGCCTTGTAATTCAAACGACTATAAGACCGTTGAAAATTAAGCGCACAAACTGGATTACTGACTGGTATGCCGGTTGGCTAACCGGTATGGGGACCGGTATGATCTGTCTCGGTTCCAGTAGTTAGCAAACTCCATACTGACCTGTGTGGTAGATCAGTATGGAGTAGCCCGATTCCAGAGAGCATGCAAAACTGCCCAAAATGGAGCAAAGCATCGGTATGTCGGTCATAATGCAGAAAAACACATGATTTGAAAATTAAAACCATTTTGCACATGTCCCTAATGCATCTATATGAATGTACATATAACCTATGACCTTAAAGTACTTGAATTATAAACTCACTTATAATGAGAGCCATAAGCTATAATACTGCACTTGATATATTCGTTTGGCGCTTAAGTCTTCATATCAATTTGCTCTTCACATCCAATTTGTTTCGACATCTTTTTGTAATGTTCACGAATGCGCATCAAAATCTATTATTGAGAATATGTCGCTAACAAATAGGGCGAGTTTGGAGTGGGGATCATGGTCCCCGAACCCGAACCCGAATTATTAAGAAATCTTCGAATTCATCCCCGAATCTGAAATTCCCGAATAAAGATATTTTTCATTATCCCCAAATGAGAATTAGGAATAAATTGAGACTCGATCCCCACTTTATTGTTTACGTTTCAATTTTTATGTTAAAATCTTATAATAAGGTAATCAACCTTTTGTTTTTATTATTATTATTATTCTTATTATTATTATTATATATATAGTAAATTGTTTTAAAAAAAATTAAAAAATATATATATAAATTTAATTCAACTAAAGTACCAAGGTTGAATCGGGATCCAAACCCGATCCAATTATAATTTTTATATGTTTGGGATCCCAAACCCACCCCGATTGAGGGGGTGACTCAGGAGGGTTTTTATCATTCCTAATTACATATAATAATCAGCTGTTTTAATATACTATAACACTCTTTGAATTGATTTGTCAATTGAATAGAATGTAGAATCCATTAAAGTAAGAAAGTACAGTTCAAACTTCAAAGTTTTATAATTGGTCAAAACTTTCGCCTAGATAAGGAACAGTCCAAATCCGCATCTTTATGGTACAAATACAATTGATTAAAATGTGTTTCTATTTTTAATGGCAATATCTAAATTCATTCATTCATTTTCTTATTTTAATAAATTTGACAAAAATTTTTAATTTAAAAGTCGAAATTCATGCATATAAAAGAAAATGGATGGAAAAAAGAACGAAAAATTATTTGGCTAATAATTTAAAATGTCATAATTAAAATATTTATTTATCGAAGATAAAATAATTATTCTTATCCTAACTAAATTTTGGCTTAACCTGGGCAATTTAATTAGAAATACTTGAGGATTAATGGGAAGGATGAAATTGATATTTTGCATAAATTAAAAAAAAATTAATTCTCAATACGTTCAAAAAAAATCATTCATTTATGATAGAAAAAGTTGAGTAATCCAAAAGTTAAAAAAGATTATTAAAATTTCTAAATAAGAAGAAGAAAAATGTGGAAAATAAGAAGATGGGTTTTTTTCTTATATGGGTCAAAAATCGGAAATTACGATTAATCAGTAATTTTTTTTTTGAAATCGTTGGAAATCTTACCTTCAAATCACCTATTTCGGACTTAAGCGGAGCAGTTAAAACCTCTGATTGTCCCAGGCTCTTACAAGAAACGCGCTCTTTGGATTCGAACCCAAAACCTCAATGTGAGATCCTGAACTCTACACCATCAAACCACGCCTCTTGGGGACAATTAATCATTAATTGTTAAGCCAAAAATCGGCGATTTTTAACCAAAAATTAAATCGGTGATTCAACTTCAAAGTTTTAAAGTTAGTCAAAATTTTCTTATAGATAAGGAACATTAATATTGGGATTTTTATCGTAGAATTTCCATCTTATTTATATTGTTTCAAGAAGAAGCAAGAGGCAAATTTCATAATTAAAAGTTTTGTTTTTAATTGTAATATCTAAATGTTTGAATCCATTCATTCATTCATTTTTTTTTTATGCAGGATTAAGTCACCAATCCATAATGATCCCAATATTTTAAGATTTTTATCGCATAATTTTTCATCTTATTTACACAATTTCAAGACGAAACAAGAGACGGAATTCATAATTAAAAGGAGTTTCTTTTCTAACTACAATATCTAGATGTTGATTTCATTCATTAATCTTATTTTTGGATATATGATTAAACTTAGCGGAACTGTCGTCAATCCATAATGGTCCCAATATTAATATTGAAATTTTATCGTAGAATTTTTTATCTTAATTTATTGATATCAAGAGCTAGAAGTAAATATATTTTTTTAAATATTGGAAACTCTGCCGTTAAATTATCGTATCCAAACTTAAGCAGATTAGATGAAACCCCCAATTATCCTAAATTTTTACAAAAAATATATTCTCAGATCATGAGTCTTACTCGGAATTCATTTTCTATTTTGGTCCAACCATTAACCTAACTTATAAGACCATTGCTCTTTTTAATAATCATTATCCACTATATATTGGATAATATCAATTATCCAAAATAATCGATTATAAAACCATATTTATTTCTAAATTCTGACTGAAACAATGGGGAAAAAAAAAGAAAGAAAAAAAGAAACACATGGCGAATATCCAAAAAAGTAAAACAACGACGACCTTATAAAACTCGTAGTTCCTTAGAAGGATTCCTATAAAACAGCTCGATCTGTTTATATTCATTTGGTCATCAAACATAAACAATAACTTATTAAATATTTTTATTTATTATTATTGGCTTCTTACCAACAAACAAAATAAGAGCGTTGGTTTTTCAAGTTGAAATCGATCATCACTATCTTTTTTTTTTTTTTTTTTGGTTGTTGTTGATCAAATCGAACGAGAATGGACGGCGTTGATCATCTAGCTCCTGAGAGGAAGAAGGCGCAGTTCGATGTCGACGAGATGAAGATCGTGTGGGCCGGCTCTCGCCACGTCTTCCAAGTCTCTGATCGGATTGCTCGCCTCGTCGCCTCCGATCCGGTATCCCTTTTTATCTTTAAATTATAGCCTCGGAAGATCTTATTAATTGAATTGAATTTAGCTTTTAATTTTTTTGATTTTTCTTTAATTTAGTTTCATGTTTGCAATCTTTAATATTAAATTATCACCAGTAAATGAAGAAAGTGGAAGGAATTGGTAATGAGAGGCTGCTGCTCATGCTGTAAACAATTTTCAAATTTTATGTGGTTTCTGATGTTTGTTATTGTACTTGTTGTTGATAGG
>SKCR01008974.1:0-49044 GCA_019454045.1 Zanthoxylum bungeanum | reverse complement strand
GAAAGGTCAAAAAGTCTGGATCCTGTCTACGAAAATAAAGATAATTACAATAGAAAACCGAATCAAAGCAATAATTAAGGACAACGGAATTGTGTACGCAATACGCCACTCGTTTGGTATATAAATCCATTAGGATGCGTTTCAAGAATCCATTCATTATTCAGCCATCGCTAATGAATTAGCTTTCATTTTTGCCAAACACCATTCCTTCTGTCTAAAAATGCTCCGTTTGTGCTTTTCCCTACAAAAATAACACACAAAATTAAAAAGTTCACACAAAATATGAAAAAAAATATTAAACAAATTGCATGGGTTGCCTCCCTGCTAGCGCTAAATTTTTCGTCTTCAGCCAGACGTGACTGTGAAATTCATCTGTTAAGGAGGTTTCAATGTCGTTTTAGATGTCCGATCAAAAACAATCCCGTGAGCGTTGCTTTTGAAGGGTCTCTTCCAACGGTAAGGTGGCAAAAAGAGTTTTGTCCCATTCAGTGCTCGTGCCACCTTTTTGCTCCTTGTTGTTCCAGTGGTTCCTGCAAAGAAATAAAGAAAATCAGGAGGTCTTATATGGTGCTTGACTTGGAATGGAAGTTCCATTCTGTCAAGCTTCTGGGTGATATCTTTGATTTGTACTCCCCAAAACAGCGATGTTTCTCCTGAATGCTCTAGATCTTTATTAAGGTCAGACATTTGCTCCTCCATTTGCTCTGCTTCTTGCTCCACCTTTTCTTCACATATGTATTGTAAAATTTTTGTATTCAGCTCTTCATCTGTCATCTTTGAAATACATGCTCCATAAGTATCTGCCTGATGATGTAAAGATGTTTTTATCATTAGGTTTTCATCCTCTAATACGACTGGAATGGATGGTTCAGATAGATCTTCTTCAAACATCATGGTAAAGCATGCTCCAAGATCTTCATTTTGAGGATTGAATGTTTGATCCTCCGTTGTTGGTGCAGTTGGTACAAATAGATCAGCTTCATCCTCGTCAGAATCTGAATAATAAAGTCAAATTGAGACTTTACCGGTTCGGGTTCCTGAACTGATACCTCTGGTTGTTGATACTGCTCAGCCTCTTCCTCTGTTGAAGTGTCTTTGTGGATTTCTGGGTACTTGAAGGCTTCATCAGTGTCATCTGAAACTGGTTCTTGAGGTATGTAGTTCTGGTTTTCTGTTAATTGTCTCATTTGATCTGTCATCCTCTGAATGAATTCTGATTGTCTCTGAATACTTTCCAATTGATTCTGGCTTGTTTCAAGCATTGCATCCAACTCGAACATATCTTTGAGCATGTTTAACAACTGATCTTCCTCTGCTGGTTCTATTTGTTGATGAAAATCGCATATGGATGGTGGATAAGATGGAAAATGTGATGGTTTTTCATACTTTGAATGATTCTGAAAATTCTGCCACTCTGAAGGTATATACATTGATCGCTCGGGTGGTTACCATCACATATTACACATCTCCCCATTTCGTTCTGTTGAGCAAATGTAGAATTGTTTGGTTCTGGCATCCAGTGATAATCATTGGGCTGGACAACAGGCCTCAGAAAACCGGACTGTTGCTCCCAGATGTGAGGTGTATCTTCTTGTAAAGCTCGTAATCTTTCAATCTCCCAGTAGTGTTCCATTTTTCAATCACCTAAAAGACAAAAAAAAAATAAAAATTACAGATAAAGATAAAGAAAATTAGATACAAGTAAATTAGATAGCTTCAAAATTAACAACTCAAGAAATATAAGTCCCCGGCAACGGCGCCAAAAACTTGACCGGCGTAAACACACACGTATAACGCAAGCGCACGTATCGTTCAAGTAGTATAAAAATATCGATCCCACGAGGACTTAAAACCTTTTTGTTATTAATTTATGGGGCCAACTGATTACCAGTATCTAACAGGTTGTTTGATTGATTGATTTGAAAATGACGATGATTCTAAATTTAAAACAAGTAAATAAAATTGCTTAAAAGTAGGTTGAGAAAAATCCAAATTTATAAAAACTATCCAGGGTTGTGATTTCTTCCAATATCATTTTAAAGATGAAGTGGTTATCTTATAGTTGGGTAACATATTGATTTATTAACCTGGAACACTAAATTATGTGTAAGCCTCTGTCGATGGTCAGACACAAATACCCAGTTTAACCCAATTGAACCATATGTCTATGTCAACCAAATTATCTGGATTCATTAAGATTAAGTTCCAATTATGGCTACCCCCGCCAAACAGGTATATTCCTATCCTGTAAGGAAATCTATTAAAGGGTTATCTATCCTCAAGGAAGATCGTGGGCTATTGAGTCTAAGGCTGAAACCTAAAATCCCTATGTCTAGTTCATTTTAGATTTACCAGATCAATTTTATTAATGGCCAGTTAATGAAAAAGCATTAAGTTTAAGACTCAATAAATAAATCTTTATATTACCCAAGCTATAATCTAACCCTTATAAAACGGTGATATTTGATTTCATCACAAACCCAGATAACTGGCTTAGTTACGACACATATTTACGGGTAGTAAAAAAAAAAACTTAAATAAAATAAAAGACATAAAGTAAAATACTGAAAATTAAATACTGAAAAGTAAATGCTGAAAGTAAATGCTGAAATTAAATACTGAAAGTAAATTGCTGAAAGTAAATTGCTGAAAAGTAAATTGCTGAAAGTAAATTACTGAAAAGTAAATTGCTGAAAGTAAATTACTAAAAAGTAAAAACTGAAAATTAAAGAAAGAAAAGTACTGTGCGTAAAAGTAAATTGCGGAAAGTAAAAACTGAAAAGTAAAGAAAAGAAAGTGCGCGAAAACGAAAATTAATTACTGAAAGCTGTAAATAAACAAACAAGATACAATCTTCTTAGTATTCTTAAGGAATTCCTTAGAAGAAAGTATGAATTTTACAAATGAAATGGCTTGGTATTTATAGGCAAAATTTTGCCACCATCAAATCATCAATCAATTTCTCCACCAATTACATTATTAATTTCTCCACTAATTACTCCACCAAATCCATAATTGCTCCAATAATTTCTTATCTTGTTTGGTGTTGATTTGATAATTTTTATTAATTATTAATTAATTAATTAATTTTGCTTTGAAAATGATTGATAATGACTTTTAATAATAACACTCCACACACTTCTGGATGGTTCATCAATTCGGTCATGAAATATTCAGAATTCGAAAATATTTTCTCTTTCAAAGTTGTAGATCTTTGAGTCTTCTTTAATCTGGCACTTGAATCAGCTCAATCCGATATCTGAGTAAAAAGTTATGCCCAACATACGACAGATGTGCAAAACTGGAATTTCCAAAACTGCACTTCGTCAAAACGCCCTTTCAAATTTCCAATCTCCAAAATTAATATATCAAGTCCAATAATTGCCCTTATTTGATCCACATTTCGTCCTAAATGATTTCATTGAGTCCCGATAATATTTTATCTGCAAAATAAAATAAAACATATCAAAACGTTCATCAAACCCGAGAAACTAAACAAAATATTAAGTAAAAGGGGCGGTAAATATTGATATATTTTCCGCTCATCAACCGATGGTACGGGAAACAGCTTCGCTCTGGATAGACCCCCTCAAAATTCCATTGGTAGTATGACTATGTGTCTATGAAAGTCCGAAATTGGGGTAGGTGTATTTGGTCTTAACCTGAGACTTGCACCGCTAATACTTGCGACAATCAATATACTTTGGTTGCGGTCATCCAGGGCTTTAACAGGTTTTGTGTATGCCAATGCTGGGTATATTGAGAATCGTAGTGTGTTGGGTGTGATGTCAAGACGGAAGTGTCACTGCATTCATATGGAGATAATGGTCACGTAGGATACGAGACTGGCTCTCTCAAATGTTGCAGCTATCGGGATAAAATGACAAGGTCAGGTTTATCCGATTATAGAGACTAGTCACCAGACATCCGACATGTGTTTCGTACGGGGCAGACACAATTCCAGCCCCAGGCATAGCACGTAATCATCCGATACTGGACAGAAATACGCAATACTACGTATACTACGCCTGATATAGATCATTTATTCCTGTAAGGATATTTCCGGAGAATTGGGAAGGCATGGCGCTTTGCTAGAAGCCAACATTGTCTTGTAAATGGGTATAAACGTAGTACGAGGTACTTACGTGTGCGGATAGTCCGACGACCGAATTTACTACCAACATATCCGGGGATCTCATGGGTCGCTTCCCAAAGATTCACCGATGATGTATGACTCGCACTCTAAATTAATTTGGGATTAATTAGAAGAGAGAGAAAGTTAATCTGGGATTAATTGCGGAGATATTTTATCTTGGATAAAATATCATTAAAAGAGAGATAATGATTAATTTGGAATTAATCGATTTATTAATATATTTGATATATTAAATGAAATTAGATTTCGACACGGAATTAAAATTAGATTTTAATTCGGGCGAACGAATTAATTTAGAATTAATTCGTTAGCGACGTGAATAGTGATTTCGTTAGGCGTAATCATTTAATTACGACGCAACGGAAAATTCGTTAATTTGGAATTAGCGAACCCGAACCCGAGATTATTTGCGAGCGCATTCGCATTTCGAATTCGAGTGCGGCACTCAAGTCAAATCAAGCGTCAAATCATTAGTCGCATCAAGCGTCAAATCACTTGTCACTTTGAGTGATGTGACTTGACAACTTGTGATTGATTTGATTGAGTGATGGAAGTGGTTGGAGCCTTTAATTGTTTGACTTTTGAAAGGCCAAATTCATTCCAAATGCATTTGAAATTCAAATGTGTGTATAAGATACACAAATTTGGAATCAAACTTAAGACAATTCTCTCTTTCTCTCATCTCCTCTCTCTCACGCCCTTGAGGCCAAATTGCTTACTGGTCTCTCCAAAAACCGAGCAGTGAAGGGAAGTAAGAGTTGGTTTTCTGGAAAAATCACAAGTGCTAGCACACTTACGAGACATGCGAATGTGATAGGGAAGTCCACCCATGAGCCGAGAATCAAATGACGAAGCTTGGAGCTTGGTTTCTTGTTGATTGAAGGTCGAACCAGTGAGCTTGGAACTGCCACTGCCGAACCAGTGAAGAGGAGCCAAATTTCTTTCTTGTTTGTCTCCACGTCACTTAACCGATCGATGTGAGTATTCCGCAACTTCTTCGATTTGTATTCGCACATATTTCATGCTTGTTTATGATCTTGGGACCTTAATAGAAACCAACAGTATTTACTTGTTTGGATAGTCCGACGACCGAATTTACTGCCAACATATCCGGGGATCTCATGGGTCGCTTCCCGAAGATTCACCGATGACGTATGACTCGCACTTTATTAATATGGGATTAATTAGATGAGAGAGAAAATTAATCTGGGATTAATTGCGGAGATATTTTATCTGGGATAAAGTATCAATTTAAAGAGAGAGAACGATTAATTTAGAATTAATCGATAAAATAATATATTCGATATATTATACGAAATTAGATTTCGACGCGGAATTAAAATTAGATTTTAATTCGGGAGAACGAGTTAATTTAGAATTAATTTGATTGCGACGTGAATAGTGATTTCGCTAGACATAATCATTTAATTGCGTCGCAGCGGAAAATTCGTTAATTTGGAATTAGTGAACCCGAGCCCGGGAGTGTTTGCGAGCGCATTCGCATTTCGAATTCGAGTGCGGCCCGCAAGTCACATCAAGCGTCAAATCATTAGTCAAATCAAGAGTCAAATCACATGTCACTTTGAGTGATGTGACAATTTGATTGATTGATTGATTGATGTAGTGGTTGGCATTTATGGATTGACTTTTTGGAAAAGAAAATTTGGTATATGTTTATTTTGATTTTGGAAATCAATTTCAACACTACACATTTACTCTCTCTCTCTCCTTTGTTTCACGTTTTTTGGAGCCATTTTTCCCCTCTCTCTCACACGGTCTAGGACCATCTTCTTCCTTCATTTTCTGTCACTGCCGAATTTGAAGGAGAAGCTAAGGATTTTTGTGGTAAAATTCCTAAGTGCTAGCACACCATTTGAGTCTTGCGAAGGTGATAGGGAACCGCACATGTGAGCTAGAAATCACATCACGAAAGCTTGGAGCTTGGACCATTGCCGAATTTGGAGGACCAAATTTCAGCCACTGCCGGGACCATTCTAGGAGGAGCAAAGAGTTTTGTTCTTCACCGCATCGCCTCAACCGATCGATGTAAGTATTCCGCAACTTCCTCGATGTATTCGCACTATGTTTCTTGCTTGATAATCGATCCTCGAGACTTAGAGTTTTCCCAACAATGGTATCAGAGCGTTGATTAAGCATGAAACTTGATTTAGGGTTAAAATTGGGTAAAATGTATTTAAGCATGATTTGATGAAAATGGATGATTTAGTATGCCTAAATGTAGTTTAATTGAAGATTGATTGGATCAATTTCATGAAAAATTGTTTGGAACAAATTTTCCCAAATTTTAGGCTTGGCCGAGAATGGTACCCTATTTTGAGGTCTGGGAATTTTTGATTTTTGATTCATTGGATGAATTGATATCAATTGGAAATTGTTGATTTGAGAATTAATTGGATTGAATTTGAAATTGAACAAATAATCCCCAATTGCCGAGACTAGGAAGCATGTAAATTGGGTTTGATTTTTGATAAAATGTGTTGGACATGTTTTGTTGTTAATGAGCATGATTAATTAGGCTAATTGATGTTTTAGAAATGTTAATTAGGGTAATTAATTATGTTATACACTTTAGGTTAATTAAATTGTGAAATTGGATTTTTGGAATTTAATTAAATGGGCTTAAATTGGATTTGGGCTTGAAATGTTGTAAATGGGCTAATTGGGATTGGTTGTACCAAGTAAGGTTTAGGCTAAATTGGTTGGATCCAATTGGGCCTAATGGGCCTAAATTGATTTATAGGCTTATGGGGTTATTCCTTGATTGGGCTTTGGTTATTGGGTTTGACCCAAGTTGACCAAAAGTCCATGCCTTAAAGAAATTAATTAAAAGCCCATTGGACTTTAATTAAATTGACATTGGATGTTAATCGGGCTTTGAGACCCGTAACGATTAAATTTGGAATTTAAGTCGTAAAGGTTTATTAATAAAGTGTAATATTTAATTTGGAATTAAATAGCAAATTAGTAATAAATACATTTTAACTTGGATTTAATGTTGTAGTTTAATTTAATTCAAGAATTCGTACTTTGAGTACTTATTCGCAAAACGAGTTGGACTCGCGCAAAATCAAATCATTGTTTGAACATTGGATGGTCACTAATTATCAGATTAATTAATTGGATTAGATTTATTGATAACATGCTTGTGTGAATACATGGTTGCGATGCATGAATAATGTATATCAGATGGATATTAGATGGGTGAGGCAATTTTGGAAATTGTTGTAATGAATTTAGAATTTATTAATTGTACTTGCGTGTCCAGCCTATTACCTCTTTGACTCTGTGTATTTCTCTTCTCACCTATTCCCCTCAATGTAAATGAGGTTTCTTTAGAAGTGTTATGTTACGGGTAGAAGTAAATACTTGTGCTAGCGGGAGAGAGGAAAGTGAGAGATTTGTTCTAGGAACAATGTGTTGAGTATCCATCCGCATATCATTATTATATTTATTTACGCGCCTTATTATGTGTTTAGAATGCATGTTTAAGGGTGTATGATGATGAGACATTAACAAAGATAATAAATTGGTTGCCAATTTGCACGCGAAAAACCCTCACAAAATATTAAGCGTTTTTCCTTCCATTGAGTGATTCTTACTCAAGATCCAAGACTGGCATTGGTTTGTTGGCCAAAGTCAAGACCTTTGTCCGTTGAGGATGTGCTTGAATCACGAGAGCTTTATTCCATATTTGTGTCTTGTCCAAGTTGTGATTTGTTGGCCAAAGTCAAGATCACTTCTTGTCCATCGACATTGATTACGAAGCTTTCCACAGTCAATGGGTTCCGCTTAACTAGGATTACTAAGTTTTTTGTGCCAAAACCATGGCTTAGTTGATTCAGAGGAAAAATCTTAGGCAATATATTGGATATATTGGCTTATATAAGATATATGTTTCGGACTTGGATGTCCCTCTACTGGATCTAGGAATTGGATGGGATCCAATTGATCTTAGAGATCTACCTAGTTAATTATCATACAATTTGTTGGCCAAAGTCAAGATTGTGTGACATTTAACGGGATCCTAGCCTACTAGGAAACAAGGTTTCCCGAGTACTCAACAGAGGGTTAGAGGCTCACCAAAAAATAGTGGGAGGCAAGTATTGAATTTGCAATATTCGTTTAATAACTTGCCATACGCGCTAATATCAAATATTACGTCAAATAAATTAAATGTTAGTTGGACTAATATTTAAATGGTTGTTTTAATAAACAGTTGGACTGTATTCAAACTATTCATTTATAGTTGATTATATAATTGGATTATAGTAATCAATATATTTGATTTAATTAATTATAGTTGATTTTATAATTGGATTATAGTAATCGATATAATTGAATTATCTATTAAATTATAGTTGATTATATAGTTGGACTATAGTAATCATTATAATAAATAGTACCGAATATCGTTGATTAAATAGTTGAACTATTAGAATCAAGATAAAATTGAAAGATTAGTGTTTAAAACATAATCCTGGGTGAAAATTTATTTAAACGACTTTAATTTTCAAATTGGGGACAAAATTTCAGGATTGTCCTGGAAACTAATAAGTTACTTTATTTGATAAAATAACATATTAGGCCTAAGCCCAGAGTTAAGCAAATAATAGAACATGATATTTGGAATATTCATGTGATGATAACTTTAGTGCTTAATCCATTATACTTGTCATATAGACTCCTTAATTTCTTAATCAGAACTAAGGATTAGATCCTTAAAGTATGATAATGAAATTGAAGGATCTTCATAAATCTATACTTAAATTTTAGAAGTACTAAAATTGCAATAGAAAACTCTTGGAGAGTTAATGGCAATTATCAAGGAGACAAAGCCAGAATTTACAATAAGGCAAGAAACGCAAGGCGCACACCTTACTTCAACATTCCAGAAGGCCAAGGCTAGGCCGAAGGCTTCTGAGTGTGGAAAAGGGAAAATGAAAAATCATTATAATCTTCTGGGAAGATAAAGGACATATCCCATAATGTCTGCCTAAATTGTAGCAAACGGGATCGCGGAAGCGTGACTGCCGTTTGAACAAAGCAGAAATGAAGGAATTGAAGACGAGCAAGGCTCTGACTTCAAATATGTTTGTCATAAATATGTTCACTGCTAATATTAAAATTGGATTTTAGATACTAAAAATGGTACATAAATATGTACTGATGTGCAGAATCTGCTATGAGCAGGATACTGACTACAATTGAGATTAATGTGCGAATTGGAAACGGAACAAAAGTCGCTGTTTTAACAGTAGATATCTAAGTTTAGGAACTACCCTTCGGGTGTGTACTTAAATTAGGAAACTGTTATAATGTAACTAGTTTGACTAGATATATTATCTCTATATCAGAGTATAATCCGTTGCGGATATACCTTTATATTCTAGAACACTAAAGTGTTTTATTTTATAAAGATGATATTGAGATAACCACATTAGATGTTAATAACAATATTTACATTTTGAATATAAATAAATCTCAAACATATAATATGACAAACTAATAGCTCAAACTGATTTGATCAGATGAAACTTAATTGTGGCATTATTGTCCGGGACATAATTTAAATAAGACTCGTATATCCACACTTTCGAAGAGTGGGTACTAGGACAAATTTGATTCTATTCAAATAATGTCTACGAATCTAGTTTATTGGGCAAAGTGCCTAAAACACTATTTACTTGGTAAAAGTGTAAATGCCACCGATCTGTTAGCCCTAGTTCATAGTGATGCAAGTGGGCCCATGTCTAGCTAGGCTAGAGCTGGATATGAATATTTCGTGACCTTTACGGATGTGGCATCGCGTTATGGTTATGTGTTTCTTTTGAAACACAAATCGGAAACTTTTAGAGTTTCGACACGAAATAGACAAACAGATCGGCTAAAGTATCAAACCGTCATGGTTAGACCATGATAAAAATACTTAAGCAATAAGTTTCTCATATACTTGAAAGAGTATAGTATTCTTTCAATGAGGATTCCTCCCGGAACACGTCAGTTTGACGGTGTGTCTGAACGGAGAAACCGAATTTTATTGGACATGATAAGGTTAATCATGAGTCTCTCTGAGCTACCATTTCCTTCAACGGATACGCATTTAACAGTGCAGAACTTATTTAGAATAAGGTTCCATAAAAATCTGTTTGACAAACTTCATATTAGATATGATCAGGAAAGAAACTAGGTTTTTTCATTCCTGAAGATTTGGGTATGCTATGCATATGTTTGGATGATACCAAACTAAAGCCCATATCGGATAAGTGCCAAGTTGTGGGTTATCCAAGGATACCAAAGTATGGTACTTATACAACTCACAAGAGGACAATGTAATTGTTGCTCACCATGCGGTTTTCCTAAGAGGAATACCTATATGCAGTGGTAAGTGGGAGGAAAGTAAAACTCGATGAAAATCTGAGTATTTTCATCGAGTTATGGTTATGTGTTTCTTTTGAAACACAAATCGGAAACTTTTAGAGTTTCGACACGAAATAGACAAACAGATCGGCTAAAGTATCAAACCGTCATGGTTAGACCATGATAAAAATACTTAAGCAATAAGTTTCTCATATACTTGAAAGAGTATAGTATTCTTTCAATGAGGATTCCTCCCGGAACACGTCAGTTTGACGGTGTGTCTGAACGGAGAAACTGAATTTTGTTGGACATGATAAGGTTAATCATGAGTCTCTCTGAGCTACCATTTCCTTCAACGGATACGCATTTAACAGTGCAGAACTTATTTAGAATAAGGTTCCATAAAAATCTGTTTGACAAACTTCATATTAGATATGATCAGGAAAGAAACTAGGTTTTTTCATTCCTGAAGATTTGGGTATGCTAGGCATATGTTTGGATGATACCAAACTAAAGCCCATATCGGATAAGTGCCAAGTTGTGGGTTATCCAAGGATACCAAAGTATGGTACTTATACAACTCACAAGAGGACAATGTAATTGTTGCTCACCATGCGGTTTTCCTAAGAGGAATACCTATATGCAGTGGTAAGTGGGAGGAAAGTAAAACTCGATGAAAATCTGAGTAATACTATTCCAGGCACCGAGTCCTTAATGGAACACAAATAGTTCATCAAGGATGAAACTATACCAATAATCTTCGAATACACAAGAACCACGTAAGTCGGAGATAGTCAGAAAACAACCTGGGGTATGGGTTTCTGATCTCACCTCATAAAGATGTCAATCTTATTGAGGAATACGAACTGACTACGTATGAGGAAGTGATACAAGGTATCGACTCCCTATTATGGAAAAGTGCCATGAAGTCCGAAATGGATTCCATGTATACCAACTAAGTTTGGACACTAGTTGTTGTACCACAAGGCATTGCACCTATTGGTATTATATAATTATTCAAGGAAGACATACATGGAAGGCAACATACAAGCTAGGCTTGTAGCGAAAATGTATCGTTATCAACATTGTGTCGATTACGACGAAACCTTTTAACTGTTGCCATGGTAAATCCATTTGGATAATGCTTTCTGATGCTGCATGTTTCATTCATGAAATATGACAGCTGAATGCCAAAACCACTTTCCTTAATGGAAACCTTTTGGAGGATGTTTACAACATCCTGACGGTTTTGTCGTACCAAAACAAGCAAACAAGGTTTGCAGGTTATACGATCCTTGGATGGATTGTAGTAAGCATATAGTTCTTGGAATTATCGTTTTGATGTAATCATAATGGTGTATGATTTAATTCAAAGCGAAAATGATTCTTGTGTATATAAGGAGGTTAGTGGGAGCACACTGATAATGAATGTCCTAAGTAATGATGACATGTCATTTCTTGGAAATGATATTCCCATATAACAATCGGTGAAAGCTTGGCTTTCATGAAAATTCTCCGTAGAATTCTTGGGAGAAACAACCTTTATTCTAGGAATAAAGATCTACTGGGATAGATCTAAAAGTTGTTAATAATCTCCGAGAAATCGTACATTGAAAAATGTATGCGACCTGCTGTCTCATACGCTTTGAGCATATGGATTCACAATCAGGCCAATCCAAGTGATAGTCATCGGATTGATGTTAAGAACATCCTTGAGTATCTTAGAGGAACTAAGGATGATGTCTTATATTATGAAGAAGGAAAACTTGAAGTGACTGGGTTCATTGTTGCAAGTTTCCTAACCGATAATAACGACTACAAGTCATAACAACGGTACTATTCAGTTTGAATAACAGAACAGTGAGCTGGAAATCTTCCAAGCAAGATACCGTTACCGAATAAATAACAAAAGTGGATTATTACGGCAGCTGAGGCAACAATAGAAGCCTTCTGGATCGATAATAAATCTAATTAGATTAGATATAGTTCTGTTAGCAGCTGAGCTAGGCTACAACGCAGGCTAACGAATTAATGGTCTCATCAACGATCCAGATAAATACTTCAACTATTCATCTGATTCGTTCGGATCATACATCGTGGTGAAGTGATGATCGAATAAATCACATCAGATGATAATCATGCAAATCCGCTACCTATCACTCTACAACCCCTTGCCTAACTATCACTCCGTCCCACCACCTACCTTTATGATCAACTCTGGCCTACCAGAAGACCTTGTCCTCCGAATCTTCGACCACCAAGCCTTTTGCTTGGGTATTTGGGATAGTAACAGTGAGGATGAGACGGAACATAAGAAGAATTTCAGGGAGGATTTCTCTAGTAGTGAAGAAGAAGAGGTGAAGGGAATGACCCGAAGTGGGCGCTTTTATAGTGATACTGCCGAAAAGAGGAAGGAAGTGCTGACAGAAGGCCGACAAGTGGCCGAGAATACTGAGAACACTGAGGGAGATGTAGTGCTGCGGCAACTGAAGAAGACCCGAGCACAATTGAGTATCTGGGAGTTGTTGTGTGCGTCCGAAGAGCACAGACGGGCTTTGGTTGAGGCCTTGAGCAAGATAGTAGTGCCGAAAGATGCTAATCCCACGATGTTTGTCGGATCAGTGCAGAAAGAAGCGTTGGAAATAACCTTTTCTGAGTAAGAGCTCCCGGCTGAAGGAAGAAACCACAATAGGCCTTTATTCATCAGAGCTAAAGTGAGGGTCAAGAAGACATCTTGCGTGATGGTGGACGATGGTGCATCCATCAATGTGTGCCCATTGAAGATTTTGGCAAGGCTGGGTATAAATCCGAAAAATTTGAATCCCTCTAATATGACTATTAAGGCTTATGATGATAGCAAGCGGGGAGTTGAGGGTACCTTTGACGTGGTAGTCAAGGTTGGTCCGATTGAGGATGAGGTCGAGTTCACGGTGCTGGATATCCCGGCCACTTTTGCCTTGTTGTTGGGAAGGCCGTGGTTTCATAAGCTTATGGGCGTGCCCTCCACTCTGCATCAGATGATTAAGTTCCCGTATGTAGGAGAGATTGTCACTATCAGAGCTGAGGTGGACAATGTTGTAGCCACCTTGGAAATTCAACCTTTTACGAGATTCCAAGTGTCGGCAACCTTCGAGGAGTGGGTAGATCCTAAGGTGGCTAGGATCTTGGAGAAAATAAAGTTTAAACCAGACAAAGGTTCAACATTGCCAAACTTTAAAGGGCAGACTACTCGGAGGGGTCTGGGATACATATCTGACGAATAAAAGCTGAAAGCCAAGAAGAAAAGGTTGAAGCTGATAGAATGCTTCGTAAAGGCTTCGAGGTATCAAGGAGAGCCCAAACCAGTAGAAGTTAACAGGATTGTGGTGCCTGGATTTGAGATATTCCAAGATATGCTGGGTGAAAAGCCGCTGACAGAGGAAGTTGCGAAGGAAGAAGAGAAATGGAAGAAGAACTGATGAAGTTGGAGAGCCTGACTCTCAAGGAGGATAAGGAGCCTGAGAAGAACCCGGTTGCGGAGGATGAAGTGTCTGTAGATGATGAAGACATTTATCTTCCTGATTTATTTGAGTGTACTTCTGCCTTTATTAGCAATAAAGACAATCATTTTGCTTAATAGCCCGAGTCTCTTCCTCTTAACTTGCACGACTTGAGCATATTCGATATCAACTCCACCAAAACGAATGCATTCAACCTTGGTACACCCGAAAGCCCCAAAGAAGTCTTAATTGCGAGTGAAGTTACCGCCGAAGAGCAGAAGAATTTAGAAAGGATGTTGGTAAAATATGCCAAAGTATTCGCTTGGTCCTATGAGGACATGCCTGGGGTAGACAGAAATATTGCCCAGCATGCGATACCAACTTATCCAAATATGAAGCTGGTGAAGCAGAAGCTTCGAAGGATGAGACCTGAATGGGCCGAGAAGGTCAGAGAGGAGGTTAAGAAGCAAATAGATGTGGGATTTCTGGAAGTAGTAAAATATCCCGAATGGTTGGCAAACATTGTGCCTGTGCCGAAGAAAGACGGCAAGGTTAGAATGTGCATGGATTACAGATATCTTAATAAGGCTTGCCCGAATGATGACTTTCCCTTGCCTCATATAGATGTGTTTGTTGATAGTGCGGCTTTATCGGCCATGTACTCATTCGCAGATGGGTTCTCGGGATACAATCAGGATCTTATGGCTGAAGAAGACAAGCATAAGACTGCATTTGTCACAGAATGGGGTACGTATTGCTACAAGGTGATGCCGTTTGGGCTTAAGAATGCAGGAGCCACTTACCAGCGGATGGCCACCACATTATTTCACGACTTAATGCATAAAGAGATTGAGGTATATGTGGATGACATGATAGTGAAGTCAGAAATGATGAGCGGACACATAAAAGCACTAGAGAAGTTCCTTGAACGAGTCAACAAGTATAACCTGCGACTGAATCCCAAGAAGTGTGTGTTCGGGGTGACGTCAGGAAATTGTTAGGCAACACAGTGGGAATAGGAGGATTAGAAGTAGACCCTGAGAAGATTAAGGCAATTACCGAGATGCCAGCACCGAAGACAGAGAAAGAAGTCAGAGCATTCCTTGGGAAAATCCAGTACATCAGTCGGTTCATCACTAAGTTAACATCAGTATGTGAGTCTATCTTCAAACTGTTGAGAAAAGAACAGCCGGTAAAATTGAATGAACAGTGTCAGGAAGCATTTGACAAGATCAAAGAATATTTGGGGAAGCCTCCAGTTTTGAAACCTCCGAGACAGGGAAGACCATTGGTACTTTATTTGGCTATTGAACCAGAAACGCTGGGGGCGATGATGGTACAAGCAGATGAGACGGGAGTAGAGCATGCAGTCTACTACCTCAGTAAGAAGTTGCTTCCGTACGAAGCCCGCTATCAAGAAGTAGAAAAGATCTGTTTGGGAATAGTGTGGGCGTCCATAAAGTTGCGTCATTACTTCCAATCCTACAAGATCCAAGTGGTAGCAAAGGAGAATCCTTTGAAGTACTTGTATTTAGTGCCCTCGCTAGTTGGAAAGTTGGGGCAGATGGCTAGTGCTCCTGACAAAATTTGATATCGAGTACCTCACTTCTAAGGTAATCAAAGGGCGAGCCGTGGCGGAGTTCCTGGAGTTGCAACCTGTTGAAGGGGATCAGTACAAGTTTGAGTTCCCCGATGAGGAAATCCAAGCTATAACAGTCCATGGGTGGAAGTTGTATTTCAACGGAGCAGTGAACTGCAAAGGAACCAGAATTGGGATTGTGATAGTAACCCTCGAGGGAGAAACCTTACCTATGGCCAAAAGGTTGACGTTCAGAGTAACCAACAACATGGCCGAGTATGAAGCGTGCGCCTTTGGGCTTACTGCATTGATAAGCTTGAGAGTTGAGAATGTTGAAGTTTACGGAGACTCAATGTTGGTAATCCGACAGATGCAAGGAGAATGGGAATTGAAGGAAGAACGGTTGAAACCCTACTTATTCCACCTCCGGAGTCTGGCACAGGCCCTCCCCGATTGTAAGTTCGAGCATTTTCCGCGAGAAGAGAACCAAATGGCAGACGCGTTGGCTGCACTTGCCGTAACTTGGGAAAATCCGGAGAAGTTGGTGATGAGACCTCTAGTGTTGACAACGGCAAGCAAACCAGTTTATGAGATAGAAAGAATCTTGGAAGTAGAATTCGATGATGCGAAACCTTGGTACTATAACATTCAGTGGTATTTAGAATGCGGAGAAATCCTAGAAGAAGCAAGCAGAAAAGATAGGATAGCCATTCAGAAATTGGCTTCCCAGTATGTGAGTTTGAAGGGAGAACTATACAAGAGGCAAACGAATGGCATTCAGTTGAAGTTCTTAAGAAAAGAAGAGGCTCAGAAGGCAATAGAAGAAGTACACGCCGGAGTATGTGGACCGCACATGAATGGATTGAACTTGTCTCGTAAGGTAGTAAGACAAGGCTTTTACTGGTCGACCATGGAAGCTGATTGCGCGAAGCTGGTAAAACACTGTCATGATTGCCAAGCACACAGTAATCTGAATCATTTACCGCACACAGAGTTGCATGGGTTGTCAGAGCCGTGGCCTTTCTCAGAATGGGGAATTGATATGATTGGATAGATTCGACCAAACGCGTCAAATGGACATCGCTTCATAGTAGTGGCAGTAGACTACTTTTTAAAATGGGTGGAAGCCCAGTCATTCCGTAAAGTTACAGCGAAGCAGATGGCGAAGTTCATGGCCTGGAATCTCATATGCCGATATGGAATGCCGCATCACGTGGTAACAGACAATGGAGTTCAGTTTCAAGGAGAAACGAGAGAAATGCTACAGAAGTATGGGATAGGGCATCACAAGTCCTCACCTTACAGGCCGTAGGCAAATGGGGTAGTCGAGGCAGCCAATAAGACGATAAAGACATTACTGGCCAAAATGACCGAGAATTACAAAGACTGGGCTGATAAGCTACCGTATGCCCTGTGGGGGGGGGGGGTATAAAACGTAGATGAGAACGGAAACATGAGCCACGCCTTACTCTTTGGTCTTTGGTATGGAAGCTGTATTGCCGGTGGAAATTAAGATACAGTCCATACGGGTATTAGCAGAAGCAGAGTTGTCTGAACGAGAATGGGCCTTGCAGAGGTTTGAACAGTTAGCATTGATGGATGAGAAAAGGATGAAGTCTTTGCATCACATGCAGATATACCAGAAGAGGTTGGCTCGAGCATTCAATAAGAAAGTACATCCTACCAAGATCAGAAAGGGTGATTTGGTGCTTAAGCAGTCGATGCCATTGACAACAGACCCGAGAGGAAAGTTCAGACCAAACTGGGAAGGACCTTACATCGTCCAGAATGTAATAGGAAATGGAGCAGTGAGACTGTCAGACTTGGAAGGGAATGAGTTCACCGAGCCGATCAATGTGGATAGATTGAAGCAGTACTTTGCCTGAGGAAGAGAAGACTGAGCAGTCACCCAGGAAATTTGGCGGGAGACCTAACCCGACGGGATAGGAAATTCGCTCATACATGCATGCTTACACGTAACGTATTTTGCATTCTTTTTTGTGTTTGTTTTGTTTTGTATTCACAGGTTTTGAAGAAGAAAAAGAGAAAGCGGCAAAGATGAGACAATCAGAACCAGTTTTGGGGACGAGTCCCAGGGTCGAGGCCCATATTAGTATCATATTTGGGTGGTAATCCCAGGGTTGAGGCCCATATCATTAGTTTTGGGAAATAATTCCAGGGTTGAGGCCTATATCAGTATGAGTTCCGGGTATGGATCTCAGGAGGTGAAGCCCACATTATCTGCGGTGGAAAAGAGGATTTCCGTGGAGTGAGTGAGTTAAAAAAAAAAAGAAGTCTTTGATAGTTAGGCATATGTTCGGTGATAACATTGTTTGTTGTAGGGAGAAACCTTAGAAACGATAAGTGCGAGACGCGGTCTCGTCTGGTACTCTGAATGGATTGATCTCGGCTAGACTCAATTAGCACTTGATTATGGGATCTCAACAGTAGAAGCCTAAGTGGTTGGCAAGATGACTAGTTGGAGAGATGACGGATCAGTGAATGACTGTTTGCCTGGATGTCCACCTTGGTTTACTTATGCTACGATACATGATATGGTTGGAAACAAAGAAAAGGTCTCTACAATGAAAAGAAAAGAAAAATAGACCGCCTATAACCGATAAGCGTGAAGCTACCCATGGGCGAGTATTAGGACCACCATGAGGAAAAATGCTACCTTAAAGGGTAGGTGCGTCAAAAACAAATGATGAAAAGAGTGAAAAGAATAGAAAGAAAGAGACAAGAGAGAAAAAAAAGACCATATCATGTTAAGGATGACGAAGTAATCACAGAGTGTGATTAAGACATCTAGGTTGGTTAGACCCACCGATCCGATTCTTGGAGACAAAATCATCGAGTTGGGCTACTTAAGGAATAAGCTGTGAAAGAGCCTTGGCACACACATATTAGGGGTCTAGTTCAGATCACCTATTCAGACGATCAGAGTTGAGTGTATCGAGTACTTTGAAGGTTCTCAGGTTTCGACGCGAAGCATTCGTTGAGGAAAAAAATATGTCTAACTATCAGGATTATCTCAAGAAGAGGCAATACAATACGTTGAAATGAGACATCAGCATCAATAACAGTCTTGCCGGGTATGACACTCTGGGGGTGAGGCCCACATTATCATCAGTATTAGTTTTGCCGGGTATGGCACTCCGGGTATGGAGACACCATTATCAGTCTTGCCAGGGAAGCATTTGGACTATTGTAGACTATTGTGGACTATCGTGGACTATTATAGACTATCATGGACTATCGTGGACTATTGTGGACTATCGTGGACTATCGTGGACTTTCGTGGACTATCGTGGACTATCGTGGACTATCGTGGACTATCGTGGACTATCGTGACTATCGTGGACTATCGTGGGCTTTCGTGACTATCGTGGACTATCGTGGACTATTGTGGACTATCGTGGACTATCGTGGACTTTCATGGACTATCGTGGACTATCGTGGACTATTGTGGACCATCGTGGACTATCGTGGACTATCGAAACAGCAAAGGAAAACGTTGAGTTAGTGAACCGGAGGAGTTGCGGAGCATTAACCCTTCCGACGGCCATGTAACGCACTTCCAAGAAGCGACGTAAAATGTTATACCTGAGGGCACCCTTTTTACTTATTATCTTTCATTTTTTTATTTATTTTAATATATTATCGCATGAGAGTCGTTTGTTGTTGCATGATGTGAATTCCGGGTGAACGGAATGCGTGTTCTCTTTTGTGGTATATCGGATGGAAACTTGGACGTAAATTCCGTAGCCGAATCTGAATGGACGGTATTGCGGTTTGCACTCGGGATACAATGCCACATACCGCTTGAGAGATACACATATTTCATTCATCCAACTTTTGTATTTGAGCATGATTTAGTCGTTAGTATGTTATTTATCTTAAACATGATTTAGTCGATAATATTTTCTTTCTTTATGCATGATTAGGTTGTTTTATGTCATATTAGGGATTTAATTTGTATTTACGCTTAGATTCTCATTTATTTCTCGCATTAGATAATTGAGCATGCTTGTGCGGTTATTGTATGTCATTGTGTATCGTGGACTATCATGGACTATTGTGGACTATCGTGGACTTTCGTGGACTATCGTGGACTTTTGTGGACTATCGTGGACGATCGTGGACTATTGTGAACTATCGTGGACTATCGTGGGCTTTCGTGGACTATCGTGGACTATCGTGGACTATTGTGGACTATCGTGGACTATCGTGGACTATCGTGGACTTTCATGGACTATCGTGGACTATTGTGGACCATCGTGGACTATCGTGGACTATCGAAACAGCAAAGGAAAACGTTGAGTTAGTGAACCGGAGGAGTTGCGGAGCATTAACCCTTCTGACGGCCATGTAACGCACTTCCAAGAAGCGACGTAAAAGGTTATACCTGAGGGCACCCTTTTTACTTATTATATTTCATTTTTTTATTTATTTTAATATATTATCGCATGAGAGTCGTTAGTTGTTGCATGATGTGAATTCCGGGTGAACGGAATGCGTGTTCTCTTTTGTGGTATATCGGATGGAAACTTGGACGTAAATTCCGTAGCCGAATCCGAATGGACGGTATTGCGGTTTGCACTCGGGATACAATGCCACATACCGCTTGAGAGATACACCTATTTCATTCATCCAACTTTTGTATTTGAGCATGATTTAGTCGTTAGTATGTTATTTATCTTAAGCATGATTTAGTCGATAATATTTTCTTTCTTTATGCATGATTAGGTTGTTTTATGTCATATTAGGGATTTAATTTGTATTTATACTTAGATTCTCATTTATTTCTCGCATTAGATAATTGAGCATGCTTGTGCGGTTATTGTATGTCATTGCGTGTTAGCCGTTATGACAACTTACTTTAAAGCATGCGAACTTAGATATAGGTTTTATTATTATTCTTATGCATGCGAACTTAGGCGTAGACTATCTTTGAATACTTAGGTTGAGTAGACTCGGTTATATTATTGCACAAATCATATCATTACAAGTGATATAAGTAAGGGACCATTCCGAACCCAACGGTTTGAGGTCTTCCCTTGCGAGGGGTGAGTGCGGCCTTAAATCTTTATCCTGATTCATACCAGGTGGCGACTCCATTATTCCCCGGTTTAGTCCTCCGCTGGCTACTCTGTACTCCCAACTAGGCCGCGAGCCTAGAACAACATGCCTCGTCAAGTTCTGTGTCCTACAGTTACCTCGTTATTACCTCATATGATTTTTGCTGGGCATTCTTATAAACTGTATTTCTGGATCTTTAGCTATGCTCAATATTGCTTTTCTCCAGGAAATCTCTTTCTAGTAGATCTTACTTATGTTCCACAATCACCTAACCTGATTAGGTTCTTAATAGTTGGTTCCTTTGACTCTCACTAACGATTTCTGATGTCTTTATACATGTACTCAGTATTCTTTTGCTCCACTTGTCCAACTTGATCTTGATATTTTTTCTCATTACTTAGCTATTAAATTTCTATATTCTCCTTGCTTCATTCGACTGTTTATGAGCTTCTTTCTTCAAGTATCAAAATTTCTGCTTTTCTATAGGGGCTTAGGGCTTCTTAGTTTATTGACGTTATCTATTGTTGACGTTGATACTCGAAATATTTCTTCTTAGGTATTTTTCTAGTGGTCTTCCTTAATTAGCTACAGGTTCAGACTTGATTATATGCACTCTGGTGCCTAAACCACATTCTCAGCTATTAACAGCAGCGTTGGCAATTTGATCCTGGCTAAAACTCATATTCTTTTATACTTTGCTTCT
Source organism: Zanthoxylum bungeanum (assembly GCA_019454045.1). Classification (NCBI taxonomy): domain Eukaryota; kingdom Viridiplantae; phylum Streptophyta; class Magnoliopsida; order Sapindales; family Rutaceae; genus Zanthoxylum; species Zanthoxylum bungeanum. Next base: position 27,667 of record SKCR01008974.1, on the reverse strand, counting down.
ATTACTATAAAAATCTGGTTACGGTATTCCACCTTAACTTATTCTCCATGTTCTAATGCCGTCAAGGGTTGTTACTAAAAAACATGCCTTTTTTTTACTGAACTTTGAGGATTTTCCCACTATATTAATTGTAACATCGCAGTAATTTACCTCCTTTATTCTGTACTATAATATATATTTTTACCAAACTAGCCATACTCGTGGCTAAAGTCGTCCCAAATCCGTAGTGGTTTGGTCAACTTAGACTAGGGCTGGTACTTATGTGGTTATGTAATTTAGAACATAAGGGATCTTTGGTTTCATTGGTGATACTAAGAACCTTGTTGTTGCATACTTCTGTCTTTGCTTATTGGGTAAACTCTCCTACCGTTATTGCACCTTGGCGGTTTTACTTCTAAACCTTTGCCTACTGGCTGTTCTGTCTTCTTTCGTGCTCTGTTCTGTGCCTGAATCTTCTGTGATCTACATCTTTATCTCCTTATCTGAATCATATTACCCATCACATGTTCTTATTCATGTTTACATTATTCTCTTCCATCATTGTCACAGTTTAACTAATACTTCCTTTCTTCATTGTTTCATCTAATTTCTTCTCTTCTCGTTAAACATTTTCTTCCTTCTGGGACTACCTTGAGACAATTTTCATGGTCCATCTTTGCTATTGTGGTCTAACGAGGGTTATAAGAGTGGGAACTTAGCTTGAGGCTTTTGTGCCTATGATAATCTAGTGGCAAATATTCTTCATCTAGGAGTCCAGGATTCTCATATACATGTCTGTTGTCTCTTCCTGTACTAGGGTGTTATTGCTAAGACTTGTCTGGTTTGCCTTTTCCAACCTAACTCCTGATTATTTTCAATAATTTATCACTCTATGTCTTCCGCAAAATCCTTCCAGCATCATGTTCCCTAACATCTTGCACGTACTGACTCTTTACTCTTTCTTGTTAATTTCTGTTGGTCAACTCTCTGAAGTCGTTATTTTCTTTCTCTGAGTACTGCTATACTTTCTTAGAGGACTTGTTCTGCTATAAAATTTTCTTCCGTGTCTCAGTTTCTCCAACTTCTTACTTCTTTATTTTCCTGAAAACTCTATCTACTTCGACTACTCAGGTAGTCCCCTACTAATCTTTGGCTCAAATACTGCTATTTTCTTAGTCCTTCTTCTCAAATCCATGGGACCGTTTATAAATCGATCACTATATTCCTATGAAGCGTTCTCCCTGATTTCTTCGTACTTTTAAGCCTTTACTTCTTCAAGAGTTCTTTAATTCTATGGTGACTTCCAGACTTATCTCGACTTATTGTAGCTTCAAACTATTACATTATGTGCTTCCTCTCTTTAATTCACTTAAGCTTATCAATTTAGTGGTCTAATCATCTCGCTATATATCTAACCTATCCATTTCTCTTCTTATTGGTCATTTTCTTTAATGGATTCTAACTTAAGAAGTGGGCACATGTTCACTGCCTTGGTTAGAGTATTCACTCCAACTGGCTATCTTAAAGCTACATCATACATGTCTCTAAACGTATTAAATCTTCCGGACACTCCGGTTTTCCTTTTTACTACTTTCAGACCCTATCTCTTTGGCTCTACACTATACTGTTAAGTCTAGTGATGATTCATTCTACATGAACCTGATCGACTACCTCTTGTCTTGGGATCCCATAACTACCATCAATTTTTCCCACGCTACTATCTTCTCACTTTGTTAACTATGTTCCCGAATGTATAGAATTTCCTTGTTGCCTTTCTCGTCCTTTTTATATGACTTTCATATCTAAACTTTTGGTTCTCAGTTGTACTACCAACGTTAGTGGTGAATGATACTTCTGGTTACCTCTAAATCTCCAATCTCCTTCCTTGCTATAAGTTTCGACTTTAGCACTCAAATCTACTATCCTTACTGACATTTTTATCACTCCCAAGTGTCTCCAACCTCTTGAGTTTATCCCTGTAGATTTCTACTCACTTAGGCTAATCTATTGGTTCTACTGCATTTGGTCTATCTATTGACTCCTTCTAGTCTTGCAAACCTCACTCTGGCTCGCCTTAATCTTTGGGTTACCCTAGGTTCTTCTTCTTTATATCCTTGAAACTTCCTTGATTCTCCTTGTAGGTGGTCTGCCATCTAAGGTCTTTCATTCTGAAGATAAATTCCCGTTGGTTTTCTTACGATCGTCTATATCTATGTTGGTAGGAACTACTTGATATCTTGTCGGTTCTTCTCTTTATGTCTCGATGGATTTCTACATCCTTGTTCTAGTATTCTATATCCTGACGGAGTCTAGTGCTCATGTAGGGTAGGTATGAGGTAACCTCCATCAGAACAGCTTCTTTGACTAGCATCACGGAGGGATAAGGATCTAGGTAGGTCGAGGCCTTATCTATCAGATTCCTTGACTGGGGAAACTAATCGTTGTTTTTGTCATCATGCATCTTATTTGCCTACGGGCCTGAGTTCGGGAAATCTAAAATCTCCTCATCCTTATGGAACCTCGCATCTATCATAAGCCTTCACTAATAATCCTGATTTCTTTCTTCTTCTGCGTCATAGCTATTTTTGGTTATTCGAGGAACTCACTATATATACGGGGTGCTCGAGAGTTATTGGATAAGCCTGGAAGTATTTCTGAGGAGGGAAGGAATCTTATCTCGAAGGAAAATAACTTTATTTAAGTCTACTCGGTATTTAATTCTTATTCGGTCTTACTATATTCTTCTTCGCTATCCCAAGTTCTGGTGTTTTCTATCTTATCTCATTTTGTACCTTTATCTCCTTACTATCTCTAATTGCTTAGATCGTTTATTCCTTACTTTTTCTTTCTGACTTTCTCTCTCTCTTTAACTCATTTTTTTTCCACTCCCTCGGTACTTTTCTTAAAATCTTACTATCTGGTTTTATGGCTCGTTTGTACATCTGATAATGGGTCAGAATAACTACTAGGGAATTCTCGACTTGGATCTAGAGTGTCTTTGTTCTTGTAAGGAATACTATTTAATTAGTCTGGGAAGGCTTACTAACCTGTCTATAGAACTTTGAGGACGTACTCGAGGATCAGATACTAGAGAGGTAGTGCCTTACATACGAGTATCCCGGACATACTGTGTATACCAGACCCCCAACATTCTACCCACTACACTCACTGACTCTCTAGACCATGCTCTGATACCATCTTTGTAACATCCTTGATTTGAGAGATGTTACCGGCATGGGATAGACCGTACTAACCCCATAAGCCTCAGACTCTCTAATCATGAACAAATACTAATATTCTTTTCTTTATTAATATGAGACCGTAGCCCACGCAAAACATGACATACAAACTCAATATCTGCAAATGGAATCTTAACAATACACTTTAACAATGACTATCTTATAACACAAGACTACTACATAACTTTCATTTGACTCTGACTGGACTCTCTCACTCTCTCTCTGACTTGGACTGATGGACTCCATACCCAAATGACTACATCAGTATCCGTCCTCCCGAGCTAGTCCTCCGAGAGTACCTGCAATCACAGAAAACTGGGAGTGGGGGGTTAGATCGCTATTCGATCTAAGTGAGTGGACGAAAAACTGAAATAGTGAAATAAAGTCATTTGGTTCTACAACCAAGTTTTCAACGAAATAACTTATAGGAAAACGTTCTTTCTGAAAACTTCACTTAAAACCCTTTTAATAAAACCTTTCTTTCTAAATCTGTTTTTGAAAGTCTAGTTTCTAAAAACTATTTATGATCTCTGATTTTTTGAAAACTGTTTACTGAAAATCTGATAAATGTAAACTGCTCTGTATCTGAAAACTTTGACGTATAGGGGTGTTACGTATCATCGTCCCCTCATACGCCTAACTAGAGCGAACAGTGAAAATCCATGACTTTGGGGCGTTACGTATCGCCGTCCCCCAAAGCATGCCATTACTGTCCCTGAAACTGGTGATCTTGGGGCGTTACGTATCGTCGTCCCCCAAGCCACAAACTAGAACTGGGGGTGCGGATCTATGCTACCCTCCAAGCTCTGGAACTAGGGTCTAGGGGCGTTACGTATCACCGTCCCCCTAGCCCTGATTTAGGATATGGGGGCGTTACGTATCGCCATCCCCCCAGTCCTCTACATGTGTATATGTTTTCTGTCCATCAATTTCATCTTTGTATAAGTTACATACAAGGGTGGGTTTTTCCCCCATGCCCCGAAAAACATAAAACTCATGCTTAAATCTCAAAACTGGATAAAACATTTTCTGAAAACTATTGCTTTTCTCAAATGTAATTTTGCAAGAAATAACTGAAATAGAAATCGTCTAATGCCCTATAGCACAAAAATATAAGTCTGAAATAAAATAATCAAAGTAAAAGTCAATTTAAAATAAGAAGGTCCACTCACTATTTTAGAGTTCCAATAGACTTCCTTCATTTTGATGGAGAAACTTGTGATACCTGCGATGATTTATCATCAGATAACTGGTTTAGAAATAGACTAAGAAACATATTATAGAATCATATTCAAATTGGCTTGTACAAGTAAGCGTTATCACTTCAAAGACATCGAATGTATATCATGATGTGTTATGAAAATTCGAGTCCATACGAAACTTATAAGGTAGCCTCTAACGTAATCGGGTGAAATTGAGATGGAGTAAAACTGAATTGGGCAAATATTTGCCCACGCGTCGTGACGCAGGGTAGGGCACGTCGCGACGTGGGCCCCCAGAGAGGTGCCTAAATTTTTAACTTGCGCGTCACGACGCCTAATCCCTTCGCGTCACGACGCGTCCTGCACCAGAAGCGTTTCTAGAAAATTTTCCAGATCGCGTCACGAAGCGAGACTATCTGTGTCGCAACGCAAGACCAATTTTTGGTCCTAAATCCATTCTTCAATTCTTAGCTTGTTCAATGTTTCTCCCTCATACAATGCACAAAAGAAAATGGCCTCAAAACATCATCAATTTGCTCAATACCTTAATCATTTCTCCACAAAAACCTCAACCAATTACCAAAATATAATCAATATCATTCTTACTATCAACTTATATTCAACTCATAACCTTAATTAAATCTCATCCCAAAACTTAACCAATTGGGAATCTCCTACAATCAATAATTTTCTTACTACTAAAACCATATACTCATCAATTATTTTAATTCAATAATGTCCATCAACCCATAATTCATCAAAACATAAATTTTCAAAATTTTGGGTTAAATTTTCTTTTCCTCATTTCTCTTGGTTTCCAAAATAGTTTCTTTTCTTCCTTGATTGGTGAATTTATGCTTATCACTTGCTCATTTTTCCTTCTTCTCATTCCTCTTCCTTCTTCTTCTTTCTTCTTCTTCCTATTCTTCTTTCCCTCCTTATTCCTCCCACATTTTTCTTCATTTTCTTTCTTTTTCTCAATTTGAGAAACCTTGAGTAGTAATCCCCTTTTTATACTAGGGATCTATTTGTAAAATAATTAATAATGGAAATGTTTGAAAAAATTGAGAAGTTTTGAGAGTTTTCTAGAGGGGTCCCCGGGCACTATTCATCCAGAATTGTAATCTGCGTTTTCGGCTTGCTCTTGGTTCGAATTTGGGAAAATGTTCAACGCGAAAGTTGTAGATCTCGATCTCATCTTTCCGACGATATACAATTCATAAAAAATTAGAGTTCATTTGAGAAAGTTACGGCCTAAATACCATAAGCCATCTGGAATGGAACATCTTAGGATTCCGTATTGAAGTTCCGAAGAATTTACTGTTTGTCCATAAAGTCGTCCCAAGAATATAGGTATGCTCGGAAAAATTTTATTATGTATTCTCTCGTCTCGCCATGTAACCGTGCTACAGTCAATAGTAGTAAGAACCTCCGGTCGTTACATTACCAAAATATCCTCCAATGGTAGAGATATTTATGAAATTACAACAAAGTCCTTATGTGATTTTAAATTAATCCAATTGGGTCAAAGTAAATAATTAATGTTATCCAATGACACTAAATTATTTTAGTTGATAATTATAATATCAAATAAAATTTATTATAAAAAATTATTGGCTACGCAAGTGCTAAACGAGTACACTTCATATTATGGGACTCTCTAAGTCCATACTTGTTTGTCATATAAGCCTAGCTTATATGTATGCAATTCGGCCACCTCAGAATTCATGAAGAACACGAATGACATTTATGAACTATACAAGTCGAGGTCATCACATATGTTTAACAATCCATCTATCGTAGGCTATCCGAGTTGTGCTTAAGAAACATGGATTACACCATCATGTTTTCGAGGCGCACATCTCAAGTCGACATGTCCACGATTCCTTACAACTAATCAGAACACCATTTTTGATATATACGAACCACCTTAGGTGATCGGCTTTGGTCAAAGTCTTAAGAATCGTGACTTACTCACATGGATACCTAAACCCTTTTATGGTATACATACGGGCCGACGGATCCTATCTTGACATGCACTTAATTAACGAGTTCATCGGTCCACACCCAACGAACATCTAGCGGTCAAACCATGAAAGGTCTCTGACATATATGGCATAAAAGTGTGGAGGATCACACACAAAATCAATGCTATCATATAGTCAAAGGATCACATATGCTACTCGACCCGAGGAGATTCCTATTGATGGTGGTGTGTACTTCCAACTATTAGGAATCACTTGTGAGTCATTCAATATTCACTCCAATGAGTACCCATATGTTTATAGGAACTTTCAGCTCTGGACAGTCTCGTATCCAGTCTTGTAATTTGTTTCTTGGAGGCTTTCTTCTTATTTCCCATTTTAATTTTCTTAGACTCCATAGAAGTATTTGGAGAGCTTGCTCCACCAGGGAGATACAAAGTGGGATTCATTTTCTTCAAATCATGTTCCACCGAGCGTAACATGTTGTGAAGCTCTTCATATGTTACTGGCATCGAATGCATCACAAAGCCAGCATATGTACTGGGTAAAGAAGATAGAATCAGATTTGGGCCTAGCCTTTCATCTATCATAATGTCTAGTCGTTCCAAATTTTGGATCTGGTCAATCATGTTCAAAATATGAATGGTAACCACTCCTTCATCCTTGAGCGTAGCATGGAACATTCCTTAGACCTCCGATATATCTCAATTTCTTGATTTGCTTCGAATAACTCCTTGAGTGTTCTCATAATACTATAAGCATTGGTATATATATGTACTATTTAAGTAAATCAGGAATAATTTCGACATATATTGGATTAAGTGTAACATACCTAAATCTTTCTAACTCCAAGATAATGCGATTGTTCATCTCCTACTCTAAGATAATGCGATTGTTCATCTTCTACTCTAAGTATTTCGAGGCTCATTTCATTTTATGGGAATCCAAAAGTCGTGCTAATGGATTTGCAACATCCTTCTACAAGACAACAATTTTAATTTAAAACATGCAATGTATATCCAATATGACTTATGCATAATTAAATTAAAATTATAGAGATATAGATTCAAATACATGTCAAACATTCAATATGTTTTGTGTGGTTAAAAACTGCGTTTGTAGGCACTGCATTTTTGCATATAAGTCCCTATGATGAGTCTCATTTGGAGACACTACCTTTTAAGTCACGGAAGTCGCGGGAAACGGACGTCGGAAGGGAAATTCAGAATAGGCATGTCATCAGATTCATTTCACAAATTCACTATTTTCGTTCGTGCTGCGTTCGTTGTTCGTTCGAACATCAAGCAAATTGCGGGCGTTCGTGTAGCATTCGAAGAGGCGTTCGAACGGTGTCGGTATTTCTGGTTTTTTGCTGCTAGCCTCACACCCAAGCCCAATTAGCCCACCAAAGCCCATAAAACACATCCAAATTAATAAAACACATATTTAACACATGGTGAAATTAAATAAAATCTAAAAATCACATACCAAATTAAAATAAATATCAAATAAAATCATGCCTAATTAAAATCAATCAACAAATATTATATACCAAACTAAACAAATTATATGCCTAAACAAAATAAATCACATCCCAAACAAGCCAAATTTTGTCCCCCAATCAATCTTTTGCTTTCCTTGTAAGACACTAATTGGTCTCCTTCATATTCAAACACATGGAAACCCTAGCTCTTTGCCTATAAAAGAAACCCAAAACCAAGACACTTCCCCCCTAGCACATTGATACAAACCACAAAAATTCTGCAAGGCATTGACACCCTAGCTCATTCACATAGAAAACTCCTAGTTCATTCACACAAGAAACACCCAAGCTCATTGACACAACTCTCCCTCACTCTCAATAATCGAAAATCACAAACCAAATAACCCATATTGCCTTGACCAAAAAACATCCCGAATAGCCCCATTGACCTCACCAAAACAGTCCCCAAACCACACCATAACAGCAGCCCAAACCACACCCAAAACAGTCCCCAAATATACCAAGAACAGTAGCCTAAATACAGTAAACGTAGTGACCAGAAAACGTCACCAAAAGAACAGCGAAATACAGTAAAAACAGCAGCAAAATAGGGAGAACGACGACTCAAAATAGTGAGACAACGAACGAGAGCAGTGAACCAGTGAACCGGAGGAGTTGCGGAGTGTTAGCCCTTCCGAAGATCGTGTACCGTACATCCGAGAGGTGATTTAAAAGGTTAGACCTGAGGGCACTTTTTCTATTTATTGTCATTCATTTTTTTTTAATGTTTATTCGCATGAGAGTCGTTTTTGGATGCATATTGTGGCTTTGAATAAAATGGAAAATGTGTCGCCTCTTGTGGTATATAGGATGGAAACCCGGACATAAATTTCATAGCCGATTCCGAATGGACGGTAGTATGATCTGTACTCGGGATACAACTCCACGTACCACTTGAGTAAACGACGCATATTTCATTTTATGTTGTTATGATTTGTTTACTATTCGCTACTTGATTTTTTTATTGTTGTCATTTATTTTATGCATCTTATTTGTTTGAGTTATGATGAGATAAAGCGCATGGGCTTAGTAAGTGCGATTAAAGGTCCTCTATTTTGAGAGGTTAAAATCCTTTACCACGATGCTTTGCCGCGTCGGATGATGTATATTCAGTTGAATGTGAGATATGTTCAATCGGGTATACGAAGTCCGATATTGTTGTCTTTATTTCTTATATGCATCGTGTTATTAGCGTATGGGCTTAGTAAGTGCGATTAAAGGTCCTCTAGTTTGAGAGGTTAAAATCCTTTACCACGATGCTTTGCCGCGCCGGATAATGTCTATTCGATTGGAAGTGAAATATGTTCAATCGGATACACGAAGTCCGATATCATTGTCTTCACTTTTTTATACAAGTATTGTGTTGTTTGCACATGGGCTTAGTAAGTGCGATTAAAGGTCCTCTATTTTGAGAGGTTAAAATCCTTTACCACGATGCTTTGCCGTGCCTTTTAGCCCATCATTATTTATTAGGTGTCATCTATTCACCCGTTCATGTATGTGGCATGTTGTTTACTGCATTTTGGAGGTCATTGCTGTGACCCCGTTCGAACGCGTTTCAGAACGCCGCACGAACGCATGTTTTCTGTCTCAGCTTGTTCGAACGCGTTTACGAACGCAACTCGAACGCGCATGCATTTTGCCTTATCATGCATCAGGTCTCATTTCCGTTCGAACGCATTTCCGAATGCCATACGAACGTGAGCATTCTGTTTCATTTCTGTTCGAACGCGTTTACGAACGCTACTTGTACGCGAACCTTCTGTTTACCGTTCGAACGCGAATACAAACGCCCACGGTAAACAGGTCATCTTCCATCACATCTCAAGCATGGTTACTCATTTTTTCATTTCCCTTTTTAATTACTCATGTTCTCGCACTTTGTCATTCATTGTGTTCACAAGGTTACATGTTCGTTTCCATGATGCATGTTTGCACGGTAGTTACCTAATTATGCTTCTGTATTCATCCATTCAACATGTTCATGAAGTTATATGCTTGCCATTACTCCAATTTGCTTTCATGCGTGATTATACAATTATTATCTACTGGCATGCCCATGATCGAATGTGATGTGCTTATGACATTGTATGCTAGCTGTATTTATCCTTGTGCATGCAAATTGGGACATAGATTATATGCAAATAGGTTGTATACAAATATGAAAATGTGTTACATGTGAACCTAGATGAACTTTTTGATGTATGCATGAGAACTTATGAGTAAATTATCCTTGGAAATAAATGGTGTTTAGGCTTGGTTGAATTATTGCACAAATCATTTTATTACAAGTGGCATAAGTAAGGGACCATTCTGAACCCAACGGTTTGAGGTCTTCCCTTGCGAGGGGTGAGTGATGCCTTAAACTATTTTCCTGGTTCACATCGGGTGGCGACTCCATTATTTTCCGGTTTAGTTCCCTGCGGGCTACTCCGTACTCCCAACTGGGCCCCGAGCCCGGGACAGCATGCGTCGCCCAGTTTCTGTGTTCCCACAGCGTTGATACCATTCTGTTGGGGCGGATGTGGGCTCGCTAGGGTCGGATCAGAGTTGGATCTCCCATTTGGTCATGGTACATCGTGTTAAACCAATGGAACTCTAATTCTAATATACGACACGTGCTAGTCTTATAGGTTATAGGAATTCGACTGTATTCCAAGACCAACGGCTAGGAATATTTACTTTAAGAATAGTTTATAATAGTAATACTATCTCAATTTCGGACCACTCAGTGTCCAGTATTACTACATGACTATTTTAAGGTCGATGTCATCTCTCAACATATTTATATATCAACCAATATGCATAGACTTACCATTAACAATGTTGAAATGAAAATATAATTATTTTATTAGTAAAAAATAAAATATAATTTACAATACATTAATCGGATTGATGCTCCAAGCACCAACTCCAACACGATGTATATTTTATTTTATTATGAATAAAATTAAGTAATTTTCATAAATATAATCTTATATATGGTAAAGGCGTAAAAAACCTTAGAATGAATAGTTGTGACATAATTAAAAAGCGCATCAATTGTTACTGAGAAATGTCACAATATGATTCATTCTTAAACTGTTTCTGGTCAAGGTTTACATACCTGGTCGGTTAGTAAACCTGTGAGACCGGTACATATCGTATATTAGAATTGCTCTAATGGTTTATCTCAGTAAACCATGAGTCTTGGGAGACTCATATAGACACGTAGGTATTTATTGGATAAATACTGGACGACTCATTCGAGGATTCCTGATAGATGGTACACCAACGTCAATAGGAATCTTTACGAGTCGAATAGCATATTAGCTCATTTGACTTGTGATATCACTGTGGATATGTGAGATATCCTCCGTACTTTGATGATAGTCACGTCAACGATCTTTTTAGATTAGACCTCCGCCTATTCGTCAGGTATGAACTGATACTCACGATATCATGTGATGTATCCTGAGAGGATCTGTCAGTTCCGTGTATAGGATTTAGGTGTCCAATTTATGATTCTTTGAAATCCTTGGCCGAGGTATGATTCGGAAACGAGTTCCGAATATTTGTTTAGAATCATAATATGTTGCGACCCATGAATTGTTCATAGCGGAGATTTGACGTTTAATCTATATCCTGGAACAATTCAGATAACCTATGACAGAAGGATTGCATATATGCAATGACTTCGACTTGGATGGTTCAACTCGATTATCTGTGGTCGTCGTAATTTTTGAGTGGACAAATTACGGGCATGTAAATGGTTTTCATGATAGATAAACTTGCACCTAGAGAGTCCCACAATATAAAGTGTACTCGTTGAGCACTTGGGCAATTAATTATGGATAATTCGGATTATTCATAATATACACATGCATATTAAATAATGTGTATTTGTATATGTTACATAATTTAGATTAGATACATATATTAACCTATTGAATTTTGACACTTGTTTGATTGTTGTTATTAAGTAATTAATTGTTAATTAATTATTAATAATGATAAAATGGAAGAATATTATTGGAATATTTTTTCATGTATCTATTTTGTTTTTTGTTAATTAGATAATAAATAAATTAATATTTAATTAATTAATTTATTAGATAAGAATATCTTGGAATATTCTTATTCATTTGGCAAATTTTAATTTGTCATTCCATGTAAATTGAACACATGGATTTTAACTATCAAAAAAATCAAAAAAATCATTTAATTTAATTTTGGATAAGATTAAATGTGTGTCAAAATAATTGGCCACAATAAAAAATTATTTTTGACCAAAAATTGCTAGAAATTTCGAAATTGGGCTAGAAAATATATAAATGAAACTTGCTTTCATTTTGCAAGGCTTCTAGCCATTCTCATGTGTTGAGAACAAAAGGAAAAGAGGGGTTAGGGTTTCCAAATTATTCAATCAACACCAATGGAGAAGAAATTAAGAAAGGTGGTGTAGGCATTGCATTTTTGCATGTGAAACCCGATGATGAGTCTCAGTTGGAGGCACTACCTTTTTTAAGTTAAGGATATTGCGGGAAACGGACGTCGGAAGGGGAAATTTGGAATAAGTATGTCATCAAGTTCATTTCACAAGTTCACTGTTTTCGTTCGCTTCATTTGTTACCACGTTCGAACGTCAAACAGATTGAGGGCGTTCGTGCAGCGTTCTAAGAGGCGTTCGAACGATGTCGGTATTCTGGTTTTACTGCGACGCCCACACGTCCAAGGCCCTTAAATTACTCCCAAATTAAATCAAATATTAATTAAATTAAACATTGAATTAAATAAAATAATTAAACCATTTACCAATTAAATAAAACATAAAATATAATCAAACCTAATTTAGATAAATCAAATATATTAACTTCCTAACTAGACAAAATCATATACTAAATTAAAAAGATGTCATGCCTAATTAAATCACTCATAACCAATTTAAAGATATTGACTTCCTAATCTAAACCAATCTTGTCTCCATCAAATCTTTGACTTTCCTTGCTCAACACTAAATCAAATCCCTTCCTTGTGAGACAAAGAGAAGCCATAGCCCTTCTCTATATAAACAACCTCTAACCAAGACATGCAGCCTCCTAGCTCACACTCATAATCTTCACGCCAAAGTCACAAACGTCCCTCAGCATATCACAAAGCCATTCAGCCTCACGCAGCCTCCACTAGCACAAAAACCAGCAAAAGACCTTAACCAGCCACGCACCTAATCAAGACGTCCTAGCTTTCAACCCAAAACAACGCCATCTGCTCCCCTACCAACTCTCTCGCCACTCGTAGCCAGCAAAAGCCACCTAGCTTAAAGCCACAAAGCGCCTGCCTTCACACGTTCATTAGCCCACAGCCCCACGCTTAGACAACTGCCCACATACCTTCATCAGCCCAAAACCTGCACGCCACTGCCTCATTACTCACGCCACAAAAAGCAGTAAGGAACCGTAGCTAACTCTCTCTCTTGCACTGCCACATATTAGCCTCCATAAAGACTCTCTGAACTGCCACCTATCACCCCAAAATTTACCCATAAAACTGCCCAAAACAGTCCCAAACTGCACCCTAAAAACTGTCCAGAAAACCCCTTAAATAACCACAAAACAGCAGCCTCTTAACTCCTTAAAACCGCAAAAATAGGGGCCTTTAATCGCAAAAACAGTGACTGAAGAAACAACAAGAAAACGGCAGCAAAACGGAGGTAAAATAGCAAGCAAAACAGCAAAATATTAAGCTAAGACGCTAAACCAGTGAACCGGAAGAGTTGCGGAGCGATAGCCCTTCCGACGGCCGTGAAATGCGAGTCCGAAAGTCGACGTAAAAGGTTAGACCTGAGGGTATTTTCCACACTTGTTTTCAGTTGTATTTTTATTATTTATTGAGTTTCGTTTGCATGATTATTTTTGAGTGAAGCATGTTGTGGCCCTTGAATTGATAGAAAGTGCATGAATTGTGAAATATTGTATGTTGTTGCCTTGGAATAAAATGAAAGATGTGTCAACTCTCGCGGTATATCGGATGGAAACCCGTACATAAATTTCATAGCCGATTCCGAATGGACGGTAGTATGATCTGTACTCGGGATAGAACTCCACGTACCGCTTGAGTAAACGGCACCTTTTTTTGTTTTATGTTGCTTTGATTCATTATTATTCGTCATTTAAATTCCGCATGTTACTTGTTTATGTAATTATGTGATCGAGCGCATGGGCTTAGTAAGTTGGATTAAAGGTCCCCTATTTTGAGGGGTTAAAACCCTTTACCACGATACTTTGCCGCGCCGGTTGACGCATATTCGGTTGAATGTAAGATGTGTTCAATCGAGTATACTAAGTTTGATATTATTGTCTTTATTCTTGTATGCATGATGCAATCGAGCGCATGGGCTTAGTAAGTCGGATTAAAGGTCCCCTCTTTGGAGGGGTTAAAACCTTTTACCACGATGCTTTGCCGCGCCGATTGATGTGTGTTCGGTTGAATGTAAGATATGTTCAATCGGGCATACTATGTTTGATGTTATTGTCTTTATTCTTTGTATGCTTGATGCAATCGAGCGCATGGGCTTAGTAAGTCGGATTAAAGGTCCCCTATTTGGAGGGGTTAAAATCCTTTACCACGATGTTTTGCCGTGCCGGTTGATGTATATTCGGTTGAATATAAGATGTGTTCAATCGGGTATACGAAATCCCATATAGTCATCCTTTTCTTTGTACGCATCGTAATGAAAAACATATTTATTCCATTGGTTGCATCATTTACCTTAGTCTTGGCCTAATGTAGTATAATTCATATATCCATGTTATGATAGCATTTGAGTATTATTTCTTGTAGTATATCGGATGGAAACCCAGACATAAATTCCGTAGCCGATTCCGAATGGACGGTAATGCGGTCTGTACTTGGGATACAATTCCACGTAACTTGGAAAAGTGCTCACATGTGTGTTTGTGTCCATATTAGTTATCTTCTTTTGCACCACGTCATAGCATGCTTACTTTAATGCCTAATTGCATCCTTAAGTGTCTTTTGCATTATGTACTTAGTTGACTCTTTTATTTGTGCATGGACATGTAATGGACTATTTGTTTATGATATGTCTATGAAATCACATGTTCGCCATTATTTGATTCGCCTTTATGTGTGCTTGTGTGGTTAGTGTGTGCTTGTGTTTCCATGAATACAATATGCCAATGATGTTGTATGTTCGTTGCTACTTTGATTTACTTTCAAGCATGCAATCTTAGATGTGAAATATATGCAAATTTAGGTGTAGTTTTATTTTTGTGCATATGGATTTAGAAGCATGATACTCTTAGAAATAAGTGTTACTTAAGCTTGATTAAATTATTACACAAATCCTTTCATTACAAGTGACATAAGTAAGGGACCATTCCAAACCCAATGGTTTGAGGTCTTCCCTTGCGAGGGGTGAGTGCGGCCTTAAATCTCATTTTCCCAGTTCACACCGGCTGGCGACTCCATTATTCTCCGGTTTAGTCCCCCGTGGCTACTCCGTACTCCCGACCGGGCTGCGAGCCTAGAACAGCATGCGTCGCCCAATTTCTGTATCCCACAGTCTGACGACTCCACTGGGGATAGAGAATCGGCCCTGAAATATTATCTTGTAATGTTTGGATTTATGTTCTAATTGACCGTGTCTATAGTGGATAAAATGGGGGTTCAATCAAGGGCATTTTGCGGCTAGGTAATGGTTTGGTGTCTTTCTTCATTCACTACCTTCCTAGAAGGAAAAGCTGTGAAGCCACCTATATGGCCATCTACTCGTAGCCTATTGTGATGAACTAATTTGGAGGACTCGTTGTTTATTCTTGTCACCAATCGATAAGAGCCTAAGAGGCTAGGGTACTTAAGAGAGCCTCGCTCCACCCTCCCTCTAGGGAATCTACAACGGGAAATCCATTTGACAGTCAGTCACACACCATGGCTCATTGGCACGTACCTTAGTGTATAAAAAAGGGTGCGCTCACTTGGTCGATCGAACCCTTGATTGGGGAGACCTAGTTGTGGGCCCCCTTCGCCGGTGAGAGCCTTTGTCTACACTCTTGCGAACCCACCCATAGACCGGGTTTGTAGTTAAAGTAACAATTATTTCCTTGAATATGTGCTTGTGACCATCCTCATTTGGATGCAGTTGGACTATTGTCAGAAATGCGGACTTGCTGGGCCATTTAAACTGGGGCAAGTTCGTACCTTATGACCACTGGGCCCAAAGTTTCTGAAATGTTGATGGGCCATTCTGTAGAAATCATTTTTTTATGTTTGCATTATCTTTCTTTTATGCTTGTGTTTGGGAACATCGTCGTTTAGATCCATTTGGACCATTTGTCATGGGATATGGGCTTGTTGGGCCATTTAAACTGGGACAAGAACATATCTTATGATGATTGGGCCAAAAGTTTCTAAAACGCCAATGGGCCATTTATGTTTGTGTTAGGAACATTATCATTTGGATACGGTTGGACTTCTTGCCATGAGATGTGAACTTGTTGGGCCATTTAAACTGGGACGAGTTCACTCCTATGACAGTTAGCCCAAAAGCTTCTGAAATGATAACGGGCCGATTTGTTGAAAATTTTAGTTGATTTAGTATGTTATATATATGTTACATGCATCTCATGCACCTCATACATACATATATCATGTTAACACCCTCTATGTCTTAGAAAGGCATCATAGATTCCTGTTAATTAGAAAATAGGGAAGACTCACCAAAATACCGAGAACAGACATGAGTGAATCAGATATTGAGGTATCCTATATGGATCAGTTGGAAAACAATCTCACCAAGATTACTGAACAGTTGCAAGCCTTGACTACTGCTGTGGCTGGTATGGTTGTGCCCCGTGCTGGGGGAAATTCTGAGAATGTGAGGCGTGAGGAGCCTCCGAATGGGTTGGGGGATGATATCCCCACTTTTGATGATGATATGCCAGAGTATGCAGCAGGCAGAGTATCTGGGTCTCAGGAAGAGTTACAGAAGCTCCGGGATCAGGTTGAGTCAGTTACCCACAAGATGAGGGGTAAAAATGAGGATTTGCTGGATTATGACACGCTTACTTTCGAAGAACAGTTGCCAGCACAGTTCAAGATGCCTGATATGGCTAAGTTTAACGGGAATGGGGATCCAATGGTGCCTCTCCGACAGTTTGTATCAGTCATGAGTTCAGTTGGCCTATCTCAGCGCCAAGTGTAGAAGATGTTTGGAATGTCGCTCGAGGGAGCTCTCGTGGTATGGTACCACAGTTTGGAGAAGAAAGTGAAGGAAGATTGGAGGGAGTTGGCTGATGCCTTCCTGAAGCAGTAGTCACTGACCTAGAGATCGATTTGTCACTCCGCGATCTGGATAATGTTAAGAAAAAATCGGAGGAGAGTTTTAAGGAGTATGTGGACCGATGGAGAGGTCAGTTGTTGAAAATTCAGACTAGGCCCTTCGAGAAGGACCAGATTAAAATGATCATCAATGGCACCAAGCCCTCCATCTATGGGAAGCTAAGGAGGATGACCTCCATGATTACAGACTTTCGACAGTTGAGGGAAACTGTCATGGATATTGAGGAAGAAGAGGCCGAGAATAGAAAATTATATGGTCTGAACAGGACGCCCATTGGGGGAACATCGGGAACAAAGCCCGTTTTTGCTGAGATTGCCGCTATCCGGAACCAGAGATTTTCCAACTTGGGAAGACCCCTATCAAAGGTGATAGAGAATTGAAGAGGCAACAGGGCTCTTAAAACCCTTGGACCAAACCATTACCCAATCCCCCACCATCACATTATAACCTAAGCCTTTACTGTCACTTTCACCAACAAAAGGGCCATGACACCGACAACTGCGCCCGACTCTGCCATGAATCCAAGACCTGATAGACTCCAAGAAAATACCTGACCCAGAAACAGAACAGCCTGACACACACAGAAACCCTTACCCAACTACCGTGCCGTACCACCACCAGCCTATATGATCATTCTGGCCTCCCAGAAGACCTTGTCCTAAAATCCTTTCACCATCAAGCCTTTTGCCTGGGAATCTGGGATAGTACTAGTGAATATGAGACTGAGCAGGGGAAAAACTTTTGGCTTGATTTCTCTAGCAGTGTGAGGAAGAATGAGGGGAATGACGCGCATCGGTCGTTTTTACAATGAGATGGCAGAAAAGGGTAAGGAAGTTTTGACAGATGGTAGAGAAGTGGTTGAGACTGCAGAAAATACTGAGGGGGATATAGTACTGAGGCAATTGAGGAAGACTAGAGCACAAGTGAGTATCAGGGAACTGTTATGTGCATCTCGGGAGCATAGGCAGGCCATGGTTGAGGCCTTGAGCAAGATTGTGGTACCGGAAGACGCCAACCCTGCAATGTTTGTTGGGTCAGTTCAGAAAGAAGCTTTGCATATATCTTTTTCTAAGGATGAACTCCCGGCGGAGGGAAGAAATCATAATAGGATAGGCCTCTATTTATCAGGGCCGAGGTGAAGGGCAAGAGAACTTCATGTGTGATGGTGGATGACGGTTCATCCATCAATGTTTGCCCACTGAAAATTCTTGCAAGATTGGGTATGAAAGCGACAGACTTGGACCCCTCCAGCATGACTATTAAGGCTTATGATGACAGTAAAATGAGATTTGAGGTTAATTTTGTGGCTATGGTCAAGGTAGGCCCGATTGAAAATGAAGTTGAGTTTACGGTACTGGACATCTTGGCTAGTTTCGCCTTATTGTTGGGAAGGCCTTGGTTTCACAAACTTGGGGGCGTGCCTTCCACTTTACATCAGATGATCAAGTTCCCGTATGAGGGAGAAGTTGTTACTATCCGGGCTGAGATAGATAATGCCGTGGCCGCCTTGGAGATACAACCTTTCACGAGGTTTCAGGTGTCAGCTACTTTTGAGGAGTGGGTGGATCCTAGGGTGGCTAGGATCATGGAAAAAATGAAGTTTGAGCCGGGTGAAGGTTCAAAATTACCAGATTTCAGAGGACAAACTACTCGGAAGGGTTTGGGGTACAAGTCTGATGAAGAAAAGCCGAAGGTCAAGAAAAAGGGCCTGAAACTGATGGAAATGTTTTGTGAAAGCTTCAGGATATCAAGGGGAGCCTAAGCTGTGGAAGTTAATGGAATTGGTGGTACTTGGGTTTTAGATCTTCCAGGATATGTTGGGTAAGAAGCCGATAGTTGAAGAAATTGTGAAGAAGAAAGAAGAGAATTGGGAGGAAGAACTGATGAAGTTAGAGAGCCTGACTCTGGGAGAGGAAAAAAAACCTGAGGAAAACCTGGTTGCAGAGGAAGAAGTGTCTATAGATGATGAAGACATTTACCTTCCTGATTTGTTTGAATGTACTTCCGCATTATCCAATAATAAAGACATTTCTTTTGCTTACTTACCTGAGTCATTTCCATTTACTCTGCATGAATCAAGCATATTTGATATCAGTTCGGCCAGAACTACTGCATTTAACCTTGGTACACCTGAGAGTCCCAAGGAAATTCTGATTGCAAGTGAAGTTACCTCCGAAGAAAGGGAGAAATTAGAAGAGGTATTGGTCATATATGCCAAAGTGTTTGCTTGGTCTTATGAGGACATGTCTGGGGTAGACAGAAACATTGCCCAGCACACAATACCAACTTATCCGAATATGAGGCCAGTAAAATAGAAACTCCGATGGATGAGACCAGAATGGGCTGAGAAAGTCCGAGAGGAAGTTAAGAAACAAAGATAGATGTGGGGTTCCTGGAAGTAGTAAAGTATCCTGAGTGGTTGGCTAATATAGTGTCGGTGCCAAAGAAAGACGGGAAGGTCAGATGTGTGTAGACTACAGAGATCTCAACAAGGCTTGTCCTAAAGATGATTTTCCTCTGCCGCATATAGATGTTCTGGTTGATAGTGCGGCTTTATCTGCTATGTATTCATTTGCAGATGGGTTTTCAGGTTACAATCAGGTTCTCATGGCTGAGGAAGAAAAACACAAGACTGCATTTGTTACTGAGTGGGGTACTTATTGTTACAAGGTAATGTCGTTTGGGCTTAAAATGCGGGGGCTACTTATCAGCGGATGGCCACTACATTTTTCCACGACTTGATGCACAAAGAGATTGAGGTGTATGTGGATGACATGATGGTGAAATCAGAGACAAGGGTTAGGCATATTGAAGCACTGGAAAGGTTCCTTCAGAGAGTTGACAGATACAACCTGCGGCTAAATCCCAAGAAATGTGTGTTTGGGTGACATCAGGGAATTGCTTGGTCATACAGTGGGAATAGGCGGAATAGAGGTAGATTCTGAGAAATCAAAGCAATCACATAAATGCCCGCACCGAGACAGAAAAGGAAGTCAGAGCATTCCTGGGGAAGATTCAGTACATCAGTCGGTTCATCGCCAAGTTGACATCAGTATGTGAACCTATCTTCAAACTGTTGAGAAAGATCAGCCAGTGAGATGGATGAACAGTGTCAGCGGCCTTCGACAAAATCAGAGAGTACTTGGTAAAGCCTCATGTATTGAAACCTCCGAGACCGGCAGACCTTTGATATTGTATTTGGCTATAGAATCAGAAGCATTGGGGGCAATGATGGTACATGCAAATGAGACAGGGTAGAACATGCAGTTTACTATCTGAGTAAGATAGCTCCCGTATGAGGCTCGGTATCAAGAAGTAGAGAAGATCTGTCTTGCCGTGGTATGGGCTTCCAGAAAGTTGCGACATTATTTCCAGTCTTACAAGATCCAGGTAGTGGCAAAGGAAAATCCTCTGAAATATCTTCATTCGGTGCCTTCACTAGTGGGAAAATTGGGCAGATGGTTGGTACTGCTGACAGAGTTTGACATTGAGTATCTCACCTCCAAAGTGATCAAAGGGCGAGCAGTAGCAGAGTTTCTGGCATTGCAACCTGTGACGGAGATCAGTATAAGTTTGAATTTCCAGATGAAGAGATCCAAGCAATAACAGTTCAGAGATGGAAGATGTATTTTGACGGAGCAGTGAATTACAAGGGAGCCGGAATTGGGATCGTGATAGTGACCCCCGAGGGAGAGACTTTGCCTTTGGCCAAGAGGTTGACATTTAGAGTGACTAACAACATGGCCGAGTATGAAGCATGTGCTTTTGGTTTGACAACATTGATAGCCTTGAAGGCCGGGAGTGTGGAAGTCTACGGAGATTCTATGTTGGTAGTCCAGCAGATGCGAGGAGAATGGGAGTTGAAAGAAGAACGGTTGAAACCTTACCTTTTTCACCTCAGGAAGTTGGCACAAGTTATCCCAAATTGTAAGTTTCAACACTTGCCGAGAGAAGAGAATCAGATGGCAGACGCACTTGCTACACTTGTAGCAACTTGGAAAATCCAGAAAAGTTAGTGATGAGACCGTTGATACTGACAACAGCAAGCAGACCTGTTTATGAGATAGAAAGAATTCTAGAAGTTGAGCTCGACGACGGTAAACCTTGGTATTATGACATTCAGAGGTATCTGGAACATGGTGAACTCCCGGAAGGGGCAGGCAGAAAAGACAGAATAGCCATTCAGAGTTAGCTTCCCAGTATGTGATTTTGAAAGGGGAACTGTACAAGAGGCAAGCAAACAGTATTCAGTTGAAGTGCTTAAAAAAAGAAGAAGCTCAGCATGTAATGGAAGAAATACACGCCGGGGTATGTGGTCCGCACATGAACGGGTTGAATCTGTCCCGCAAGATAGTGAGACAAGGTTTTTATTGGTCAACCATGGAAACAGACTGCGCGAAGATGGTAAAGCACTGTCATGACTGTCAAGCACATGGTAATTTGAATCACTTACCGCAAACAGAGTTGCACGGGCTGTCAGAGCCGCGGCCTTTTCTCAGCATGGGAATTGATATGATTGGAGAAATTCGACCGGATGCATCGAATGGGCATCGTTTCATAATTGTGGCGGTGGACTACTTCTCGAAGTGGGTGGAAGCCGAATCATTCCGCAATGTTACAGCAAAACAGATGGCAAAGTTTATAGCTCGAAACCTCATTTGTCGGTATGGTATGCCGCATCATGTAGTGACAGACAACGTAGCAGTTTCAGTTTCAGAGACGAATGCAATGTTGCAGAAATACAGGATAGGCCACCACAAGTCATCACCGTATAGGCCGCAGGCAAATGGGGCAGTTGAGGCAGCCAACAAGACTATAAAGACAATTTTAGCGAAGATGACAGAGAACTGCAGAGATTGGGCCGAGAACTACCATATGCTTTGTGGGGGTACAGAACATCAGTAAGAACAGCAACAGGGGCCACCCCTTACTCTTTGGTCTATGGAATGGAAGCAGTATTGCCAGTAGAAGTGGAAATACAGTCTATGAGGGTATTAGCAGAGGCAGAATTACCGGAACAAGAATGGCCGCACAGAGGTCTGATCAGTTAGCACTGCTGGATGAGAAGAGAACGAAGTCTTTGTATCACATGCAGTTGTATCAGAAGAGATTAACCCGAGCATTCAACAAGAAAGTACGCCCCCACCAAGATCAGAAAGGGTGATTTGGTACTTAAGCAAAAGGCCGTCGACGACAGATCCAAGAGGAAATTTCAGACCTAACTAGGAATGACCTTACATAGTGCAGAAAGTAATGGGATATGGAGCAGTGAGGCTATCAGACTTGGAAGGGAACGAGTTCACCGAGCCGATCAACGTAGACAGATTGAAACAGTACTTTGCCTTAGGGAGAGAAGACCGAGCAGTCACCAAGGAAATTGGCAGAAGACTTAACCCAACGGGAAAAGAAAATCATTCATGTATGCACGTAACATTGCATTCTCTTCGTGTTTGTTTTTGTTTTGTGTTCGCATGTTCGAAGAAAAGAGAAAGCGGCAAAAATGAGCCAAACAGCGTCAGCGCAGTTTCAGTTTTGGGGATGAGTCCCAGGGGGCGAGGCCCACATCAACAGTTTTTGGGGATAAGTCCCAGAGGGCGAGGCCCATATCAGCTTGGGGGCGAGGCCCATGTCAGCTTGGGGGCGAGGCCCATATCAGCTTGGGGGGAGGCCCATATCAGCTTGAGGGTGAGCCCACAACATGGCATCAGCAGTTTGGGATGCGTCCCAGGTCGAGGTACCCATGTTGACAGTTGTAGTTCCGGGATGCGTCCCAAGGTCGAGGGCCCACTACATTATCAGTTTAGTTCCGGGATGCGTCCCAGGGTCGAGGGCCCACTACATCATCAATTGTAGTTCCGGGATGCGTCCCAAGGTCGAGGGCCCACTACATCATTTGTTCTAGGGCGAGGCCTCATTTCCAGCAGTATCGGGATGCATCCCAGGGTCGAGGTTCCCCTGTTTTTGGTTGCAGTTATTGGGATGCGTCCCAGGATCGAGGTCCACGGCAGCACCAACTCAGCTCGAGGCAGCAGACGAGCCAGGTAAGTGAAAATGCATTGCATAACTTTGATAGGATTGTTCAAAGTCACACACTGCACAAGTCCCATCAAAGTGGGGGCGACTGTAGGCATTGCATTTTTGCATGTGAAACCCGATGATGAGTCTCAGTTGGAGGCACTACCTTTTTTAAGTTAAGGATATTGCGGGAAACGGACGTCGGAAGGGGAAATTCGGAATAAGTATGTCATCAAGTTCATTTCACAAGTTCACTATTTTCCTTCATGCTGCGTTCGTTACCACGTTCGAACGTCAAACAGATTACAGGCGTTCGTGCAGCGTTCTTAGAGGCGTTGGAACAGTGTCGGTATTTCTGGTTTTGCTGCGAGGCCCACACGTCCAAGGCCCTTAAATTACACCCAAATTAAATCAAATATTAATTAAATTAAACATTGAATTAAATAAAATAATTAAACCATTTACCAATTAATAAAACATAAAATATAATCATACCAAATTTAGATAAATCAAATATATTAACTTCCTAACTAGACACAATCATATACTAAATTAAAAAGATGTCATGCCTAATTAAATCACTCATAACCAATTTAAGATATTGACTTCCTAATCTAAACCAATCTTGTCTCCATCAAATCTTTGATTTTCCTTGCTCAACACTAAATCAAATCCCTTCCTTGTGAGACAAGGAGAAGCCCTAGCCCTTCTCTTATAAACAACCCCTAACCAAGACATGCAGCCTCCTAGCTCACACTCATAATCTTCACGCCAAAGTCACAAACGTCCCTCAGCATATCACAAAGCCATTCAGCCTCACGCAGCCTCCACTAGCACAAAAACCAGCAAATCCTTAAGCAGCCACACACCTAATCAACACGTCCTAGCCTTCAACCCAAACAACGCCACCTGCTCCCTTACCACTCTCTCGCCACTCGTAGCCAGCAAAGGCCACCTAGCTTAATGCCACAAAGCGCCTTCCTTCACACCTTCATCAGCCCCAAGCCCCACGCTTAGACAACTGCCCACATACCTTCATCAGCCCCAACCTGCACGCACTGCCTCATTACTCTCGCCACAAAAATCAGTAAGGAACCGTAGCTAACTCTCTCTCTTGCACTGCCACATATTAGCCTCCATAAACACTTTTTGAACTGCCACCGATCACCCCCAAAATTTGCCCATAAAACTGCCCAAAACAGTCCCAAACTGCACCCTAAAAACTGTCCAGAAAACCCCTTAAACAACCACAAAACAACAGCCTCTTAACTCCTTAAAATCGCAAAAACAGTGGCCTTTAACCGCAAAAATAGTGACTGAAGAAACAGCAAGAAAACGGCAGCAAAACGGAGGTAAAATAGCAAGCAAAACAGCAAAACAGTGAGCTAAGATGCTAAACTAGTGAACCGGAAGAGTTGCGGAGCGATAGCCCTTCCGACGGCCGTGAAACGCGAGTCCGAAAGTCGACGTAAAAGGTTAGACCTGAGGGTATTTTTCACACTTGTTTTCAGTTGTATTTTTATTATTTATTGAGTTTCGTTTGCATGATTATTTTTAAGTGAAGCATGTTGTGGCCCTTGAATAGATAGAAAGTGCATGAATTGTGAAATATTGTATGTTGTGGCCTTGGAATAAAATGAAAGATGTGTCAACTCTCGCGGTATATCGGATGGAAACCGGACATAAATTTCATAGCCGATTCCGAATGGACGGTAGTATGATCTTTATCGGGATACAACTCCACGTACCGCTTGAGTAAACGACACCTTCTTTTGTTTTATGTTGTTTTGATTCATTTATTATTCGTCATTTAAATTATGCATGTTACTTGTTTATGTAATTATGTGATCGAGCGCATGGGCTTAGTAAGTTGGATTAAAGGTCCCCTATTTTGAGGGGTTAAAACCCTTTACCATGATACTTTGCCGCGCCGGTTGACGCATTTCGGTTGAATGTAAGATGTGTTCAATCGAGTATACTAAGTTTGATATTATTGTCTTTATTCTTTGTATGCATGATGCAATCGAGCGCATGGGCTTAGTAAGTCGGATTAAAGGTCTCCTCTTTGGAGGGGTTAAAACCTTTTACCACGATGCTTTGCCGCGCCGGTTGATGTGTGTTCGGTTGAATGTAAGATATGTTCAATCGGGCATACTAAGTTTGATGTTATTGTATTTATTCATTGTATGCATGATACAATCGAGCGCATGAGCTTAGTAAGTCGGATTAAATGTCCCCTATTTGGAGGGGTTAAAATCCTTTACCACGATGCTTTGCCGCGCCGGTTGATGTTTATTCGGTTGAATATAAGATGTGTTCAATCGGGTATACGAAATCCCATATAGTCATCCTTTTATTTGTACGCATCGTAATGAAAAACATATTTATTCCATTGGTTGCATCATTTTCCTTAGTCTTGGCCTAACGTAGTATAATTCATATATCCATGTTATGATAGCATTTGAGTATTATTTCTTGTAGTACATTGGATGGAAACCCAGACATAAATTCCGTAGCCGATTTTGAATGGACGGTAATGCGATCTGTACTTGGGATACAATTCCACGTACCACTTGGAAAAGTGCTCACATGTGTGTTAGTGTCCATATAAGTTATCTTCTTTTGCACCACGTCATATCATGCTTACTTTAATGCCTAATTGCATCCTTAAGTGTCTTTTTGTATTATGTACTTAGTTGAATCTTTTATTTGTACATGGACATGTAATGGCTATTTGTTTATGATATGTCTATGAAATCACATGTTCGCCATTATTTGATTCGCCTTTATGTGTGCTTGTGTGGTTAGTGTGTGCTTGTGTTTCCATGAATACAATATGCCAATGAAGTTGTATGTTCGTTGCTACTTTGATGTACTTTCAAGCATGCAATCTTAGATGTGAATATATGCAAATTTAGGTGTAAGTTTTATTTTTGTGCATATGGATTTAGAAGCATGATACTCTTGGAAATAAGTGTTACTTAAGCTTGATTAAATTATTACACAAATCCTTTCATTACAAGTGACATAAGTAAGGGACCATTCCGAACCCAACGGTTTGAGGTCTTCCCTTGCGAGGGGTGAGTGCGGCCTTAAATCTCATTTTCCTGGTTCGCACCCGGTGGCGACTCCATTATTCTCCGGTTTAGTCCCCCGTGGCTACTCCGTACTCCCGACCGGGCCGCGAGCCTAGAACAACATGTGTCGCCCAGTTCCTGTGTCCCACAGGTGGAACTTGGAGTTATGAAAAGTTCCCAATTTTTAATTTCTTAGTTTTTGTTTCTAAAGCATGAAAATATGTATTAGATATGTAGTTTGCATGACTTGAAAATATATGTATCTTGGATATGTATATGGATAAAAAATTTGGTGTTGATTGGTTAATAACCTTAAAAGTTTTCCTTTTAAGCATGTGTATTAAGATTAATTAGAGAATTAATCTCTAAATTAAAATTATCATTCTAGATTGATGTTACCACTCTAAAATTACCTAGAATTATTCTTGAGGCTTTATGTTGTGGTGATTAAATTTTGGTGTAAATTAATTGGATTAATTTGTGAATAAATTTAATTATGGCATGAAAATTGGATAAAATAAAATCTGAATCAGATCTGATTTTATCATGTAAAACATAATATTTTTCATGTAAAAATAGGTTATTTGGATGATTTTGGATGTGTATTGGGTTATGGATAAATTCTGGAAATTGTTCCGAGTCGAAAAAGCGAGAAAACAGCGAAATTCGTGTCAAAACGGGCTCGGCGAGTGGCGGCTGTGAAACCAGTGAACTGGGCACTGTTCGGGCAGCCCAAGGGCTGACCTAACACTGCCCAAGTGTCGGGGTTGGCCCGGCTCGGGGGTTGGTCAAACGGTTTTACCGTTTGCCCGTTACGCGTAGTATTGATCGAAAAATATTTTCGTAAAATAATTCGTCGTGTTTCGAAATATATTATGCTATTAAATATTAATAAATAATATATTTAAACTTATTTGGGTGAATTAAAAATATTTGATATTTATTAATTCGCTCGGAAAAAATTTAAAATGTTTAAAAACCATTTTTGCCTTCCACAGCGCCTTCCGCTGCGTCCACTCCAACAAAATGGTATCAGAGCGTCTGATCCCATAACCAAAATAATTTTTCATGCCTTAAAATATTTGATATTTAATTCAATTTATTTTACACATGTTTTAGAATTAATTGAATGGATAAATTATTTTGGCTGTTTGACAGTTTTTGTAAAATCCCCTTAATAAGGCTTTTTTGTTTTGTGAGTGTATTGTACACTAATAGGTTCGTCTTGTCAATACGAATGTAAATAATTTTTTTGATACTGTGGTTGTGTCTACCAAAGCAGTGCGA